>BGPR01020259.1:0-28092 GCA_013235015.1 Araneus ventricosus
GAGTAGCCCTTCGTTCAGTTACGTATTGCTGTATTTAAACACGTCAGATTTGACGTAAATGTCATATCATGACAGGTAGTTACTAGTTCTACGCATAAATTGGGAATTATCTCCATGAAAAAAATATACCGATTGTATCGCTTACTTTTGTATGAAATCCATATTCCGCAACAATGGAGCAAAATTTATTTCGCGGAGGTTCACAGAAAATAAGATAAAGTTAATAGGAGGAGAAAAATTACAAAACTTAAACGATTCTTTCGGTCCAGGTATCATGATAAAGGAAAATTAGTTTATTGTCTCTCCACGTGATGTGCTGCCACGATTTAAATGCAACTTCTGCTGCTTCCCTTCTGTTTCTTTTCAGTTAGAGCAGACAGGTTATTGCAATCCTAAAGAAAAAGGAAATAAAAATTACAACGCTAAATATAAATAAGTAAACAATAAACAGAACGACCTTCATTCTACGCTGGCGATGCAATGGAGAATAGAGGAAACATTGTTAGCAAGAAATAATTTACTCCCCTGTATTAAAAATATTGTTCTTAACGTAGGACTATATTCCACCCATTGGGAATTACATTTATATCCATAAATCAGAAATCAATCAATATATTGCAGTGAAATTTTGTGAATTGTGTTATATAGTGCTCCTATTAATGCCTGAAAAACTTCCAATTGATGAGTTGAAAAATTTTAAAAATGATTTTGAAGGTACCTGGTCACCTTAACCCTCTGACACCGAGCGAGGTGATCCCGGGAGGTCTAAAAATTTACCCTTAACAGCGGCGGAGGCCGGTCTGAGGCGGTTGGCTTCTTCTGAGGGGAGGTGAGGTTCTGAGTTCTCTTCGGAGATAAGCGCGGTAGGGGGTCCAATTATCCTTGCTAACCACAGCCCATTTCCGTGCGCCTTAAGGGAAGGTTATAGCAGGGGTGGTATGATGTGGTAAATGACCACCCAGGTTGGGAGAGTCCAATTCATGTCGCTTTCCCAAAAGTCTCTGTTTTAAAGGTACTGAAGGAAGAGGTCGCCTCGGGATGAAAGAGTTAAAGTACCAAGTACAGAAACCATAAGCGATTTAACCTCTCTCTAAGCCCGTGTTATATTACTGCGATTTCCTTCAATAATTAAGATTTTAAAGTTTGATTCTGACCTACACTGATCTTTAACCGTCTGACTGTGGAATATTTTTAAATCACTGCTTAGATCCAACTTTTGCAAACATGTTCAATGCCCTTCAGCCAAACCAGTTGTTATTTATATGCAAATTTTTATTTGTATAATATGATCCAATGCTATAAAATCACTTATTAGCAGAAAATAGGCTCGCTTCCAACCTGCGAAAATCGCGGGACATGGAGGGAGAAGATTAAATGCACAATTCCCTTGCATTGAAATTGATTTGTAAACAATACTAAGCATATTCCCCTCAATATAAATTCACAACAGAATTAACCAGCCGGCGTGGCCTTCCCGAAACTTTCTCGCATACGACCGGTAATGTGGGGTGAGTAAACACCCAGTGGGTAGGCAAAAAGTTTTGGGGTATTTACCCAAGGACTGGTTATTTTGATAAAAAAAATTATGAATGGTGATTTACAAAAAAACATAAAATTTATGAATTTCCAAAAACTTAATATTTTGCAAAGAAAATTGCGTATGCTCGCACTTTCTACGCGCGCCGAGGTACCGCAACTTTATTTAACGTTTTTGAGTACGAAATCTTACTACAGATATCACACAACATTTCACTATACCCCTGGTAAATCACAGGCGTCCATCTGGAGAAAGGAATGTCAGAACGAAGTTTTCTTTTAAGGGGTTGCTATAATTTCGTCGTATAATAATAATATAAGGGCATCGTATCGTTCGTAGACCGCCAAGGTCAAATGCCAACCATACTAACTTGAGTAAAATAAGCGAAACGCTCGACAACACACAGTCGCAATGTGCGTTTTGAACAAAATATGCAATTTTAGCAATTTTTTTTAACGGATTGAAACGAAAATTGAACACAATTCTACAATTAAGGTTAGAAGGCCACATACTAAATTTCATATATCTAAGTCATTATCTTAAAGAGTTATTGTGTTCACAAGTTTGCGATTATACAGATCGACAGACAGTCAACCCTTTGACGGATTTGGCCCAAAATCTGATACGGACCTACATTCATGACGATAAAACTGTGTACCAAATTTTATCCATCTAGCTATTTAAAGCTTTGAGTTATATCAAAAATTCGATAGAAACCTACAAATTATGTGTTCAGACCACATACCAAATTTCATCCCCGTAGCTCTAATAGTTTTCGAGTTAACGTGTTCACAGACACACAGACAGACATAATTCCAAACTTGTGTTTTTCGAACTCAGCGAGGTCTAAAACGTGGAGATTCGTCAAAATCTCGAGTTCGAATTGTTTGACGATTACAATATTTTCTCTTTGCATACTTTCTTTCCGAGAAAGTAAAAATAAGTAAAAAAAATCTAGGCGTGATTTTAAAAGGGATGATTTATTGAAAGGGGAAAAAAAAAGAAGAATGAGATATTTCCCCACGATGATATAACGAATACGATAACTAAGCTGACATATCTGACGTGTTAAGAAAAACGATTTTTGCTGTTTTGCTTTTTCATTTTTTCTTTCGCTCCCGCAGCGGAGACATCTTCGCTGCCACCAGCTTTAACAAGTTCCATCTCTTCAGACCAAACGATTTTTGTGTTTATCTGAAAGATTGGAGAATATTCTTCCTTTGATAACTTAAATTCTTAAAATCATGTGCTGAAAGTATATTACAGGGATAGATTTTGGTGGAAATAAACGTATTAACTACTGATTGTTATCGCGTCTGTCGCTTTCAAAAAGAAGATCTTAAATTTTATTCTTTAGATTTATGTTTAAGTTAATATTCCGAATAAATAAAATCTTATATCAAGAAATAAGCATCATTTCTTGGCAGAGAAAAATAATTATTTCTTAGATATTTAGATGCATTACGAAGAATTTAAATTAGTTGTTTTTAACTAGATGTATTGGCGTATACATAAAGACACATTTCTTTCTGAAATAGATCATTCATAACATTTTCAATTATCGAAATAATTTAGGAAGTCTTATTTCATATCTATTTTATGGTAGGCATCATGATATTCCTCGACAAATATGGAAATTTTAATGAAAATTATTGTGTTTAAGCATTTGTTTCAATAACTGTTTCTCAAATTGCAAATAAAAATTAATTTGGTTAAAATCATGGGAATTAACTTTAATTTTAAAATCATGGGAATTGGTATCACAATATCAATTTTATTATGTTTTAATATCATTAAATTTCTATATTTAACGGGCATAAGTAAGTTAATGCTTATTTAAATCTTAACTTCATAAGCAGTTTTATTCCGTTAGCAAAATACAACGAAATACTAAACAGAAAATACACTAAGCAGTTGCAACTGTAAACCCAGTTCAAAATTCTTAAAATAAACTGTGGAGAAAACATTCGACATAATGTCACATCAATCAAAAATTTAAAATATATGAATACACTTTTACAAAAATATTAAAAACATAATCATTAGCAAAGTAAAAAAGCAGTATTTTAAATTAATTTAAAAATATTTAATAAATTTCTTTCATTACATTGCTTTAATACATTATTTACATTTGAGATTTCTTAAGAGTTAAAAATTAATTACTAAATTGGGCTTATTTTTAAAATGCTTTGGTTTCTCCTCTACATCGTCCTAATCATTCCCTCTTTTACTGCAGATTACCGGGGAAATGAATAATTTATGGACCTTATACCGATTTTTGGAAATTATGGTATAATGGGGAATTGCTTTATGGGATATCCATAGTTTCATGTTCTTCTCTAGCAATCTAAAACTCATTAATTATAATATAAGGTATTTTAATACAGAAAATGGGGTTTCACTTATACCTTCAATTATAATTTAGAACATTGAATAACCATATTACTAAGTGCTGGAAATGAACTGATAAGAGGATTAAAATGGTTTACGGAATGTAAAGATCTCTTAAAGCTGAAACTATTCAACTGGCAAATTAATTATCCTTGAAATAAATACTAAAATTTTCTTGGAAGGGATTTTATCATATCGGAACTTCACATATACAGGGTATCCACTTATATCCGTTACACCCCCTTTAACTTTTAAGCAGTGACAGCTTAGGCCATAAAGTTGGTGTCTAGTTATTGTATAAAGGCTATGCGCTGCTGGATGAGACAACATAATTCCATCTATCGGCAAATCTTCGAATTAGCGGTCCTATCTCGCAAACGGTGAAAGATACGAGAAAAAAGTCAATCAGAAAGTTGTAGAGCACTCTCGATTTAGTACGAAAAGATACCTTGCGCACGTTAATACTCAAAACAGAATGTAAAAAATGAACATTTGTTTGATTGTGATTTTCTACAAAATGGCGTCGTGAAACGCGAGAGACGTGAGATATCCAGTCCAGAGTGCAAATGTGTATAGTGGCTGGCGGAGAGCATTTTGAGCAATATAAATAAATGATCCAGAAGACAGGGACGTGTCTCAGTTTCTTTCTTCCACACTTTATGACATGACAAATTTCGAAATCGTGACCAAACAAATGTTAATTTTTGCACTCTATTTTGAGTATTCATGTTCGGAAAGTATCTTTTCGTACTAAATCGAGAGTGCTCTACAACTTTCTCGTTTACTTTTTTCTCGTATTTTTCACCTTTTACGAGATAGGACCGCGAATTCCAAACTTTGCCGATAGATGGCGTTGTAATTTGTCTCATCGAGTAGTGTATACCCTTTTTAATATACCCAGGCACCAACTTTATGGCCAAAGCTGTCAGC
The DNA here is from genome assembly GCA_013235015.1 of Araneus ventricosus. Lineage (NCBI taxonomy): Eukaryota > Metazoa > Arthropoda > Arachnida > Araneae > Araneidae > Araneus > Araneus ventricosus. The sequence goes on from BGPR01020259.1 coordinate 4,859, forward strand.
GCTAAGAAGTTAAGGAGGGTGTAACGGATATAAGTCAGAACACTGTATATATTATTAACGAAAATAATATTTCAAAATCTATGCAGGCCGTTGGCTATAAATGTCCAAGTATGTTCCGTATCCTATCGTTATATCAACCACGAAGTTAATCTCTGTCAAGGCAATAAATTATACTTAAATTAGTAGGTAACGTGAAGAATAAATATGCAATGATATCACAATATGGACAGAATCACTAGATTCATTTATGAGAACTTTCATCTTTATAAAAAAAGTAGATAATTATAAAAGATTATAGGCTTTCAAGGATTTATTCTTTATTAAAAGTGCAATTTTTAATATTCGGAAAACTTCTAAAATCAGTCATACCATTTCCAGAATTGTGATTACGATCCTATTTATTGACATACCTAATATTTTTATTGCTATTGTGTAATATTTCATAGAAGTAGATTTTTTCCTATATTAATAATATTAACTTTCTACCCAAGGTATATAGACAAGATACACTATTATGAAATACTTTTCCCGCAATCTATGTCACCATTTATGCCTTAAAATTGGCATAGAAAATAAAAAAATCTTTAATAGTAAGATTTAAAAAATATATTTGCCAGATGTTTATTTAAAAATCTGATTTGAGAACGGCTATTTGCTTATCGAAGCAAACGAAGAATTGTTTATAAAAGAAAAAACTATAAATTATCCTAAGAAATATATACATGAGGAAATAATTCAGTAACACTTATCTGTACTCGCAAATAGAAAAATAGAGGCGAATATTTACGACAGAGGCGAATATTACTTTCGTAAAGTTTTTACTTTCCTTCAAAACTTACGCTTCGCATCATTGTGAAGGGAACGACTCATCCGGAATATGAAAGAATCTTTTTTCGGTTAATCCCTATATTCTGAAAAATTGCAATTATGCTGAAACTCGTTTCTTACAGTAAAACTCGTATTTTTCACTCACAAAATGAGTTTGTGGAAATTAGAGACCGAAGACAAGTTTTTCTAAGAAACTTCAAGATAAGAATATGATTTAAGGAAAGAAATAAAAGCTGCCTTAGAAGTTGTGCTTCATTAATTTCTGGAATTCTTTCGTTTCTGTTAAAAAAAATCTTTATTTTTTATTTTAAAAATTAGAAATATTTTAAAAATTCGACACTGAAAGGATTGTTAGTGAAGTTTTTGTTTGTGCTGCTGTACTTTTGGAAAACTCAACTTTTCAGAAATTTATTGGACCATTGAAATTGAAATATTCATTTGGATATACAAATGCAATTCTAAGCTAATCAGAGAAAAAATATGCTGCAAAATATTTTTACGGTAAGAATACAATAGAAAAGATTATTTTGATTTTCTGTTGTTATCTATGTTAAGGCAAACATAATAAAATTTGATTTAAAATACCAAATCAACATGAGATCCATACGTTAATGAATTCATAATTTTTATCCATCTACGGAGAAAACTTATTACATCTTTTCAATAATCTATACAGCTTTTTTATTAAATATAAGACGTTTAATTTTCGCAAAATTTTAAAGAACTTATTTAAGATTTGCTTCTTCGAAATGCGAAACACTTTATCAGTATTTTGAAAACACATACATTTATCAGTCGTAAAACCCTGTTAATTTACGCAGGAAATCACGATCATACAGGGATAGCCAAAAATAAATGAAGAGATAAATAAAAATAAACTCAGAGTGAATCGAATACAACCAAAAACAAAACAAGGAATCCATTCCAGTTCACTCTTTGAAGGGCTAAGAATTATTCGAAATGGATTCAAATTACTATTTGGGAAATTTTTCTGTAAGAAGCTACTAGCATTACGCCAAACATAACTTTTCATAGCCCGAAATTCCAAAACAGAGGACAATGGAGAAATGTACATTAAAAGCAAATAATTAAAAGAAATAGGAAAAAACACAAACATCAGAACGCAAATAAGATGATTGAAAATATTAGCTATCTAGCTCTATTAATAAGCCATCATAATTAAAAAAACTTACCCTATGCTCATATTTGAGTGATGAGAAAAAAAAACACCTTTATGTTAACACTAACCGACGCTAATTTTCTCCAAGAAGGAGGGGTTATTAAAGTAAACACTAGTTCCCTGGCGCCATCTATATTCGCAGAAGAGGCAGAGACAGGAATTTCTTTTAAGGGAATAAAACCAATTCAGACATATTAAGAAAAAAATTGTACAATCAATCAATTCGTTCATTTACGCAGTGTGTACTTCTATCTGGTTTTTCATATCTATCTGAAAACTGAAGTGTTGCTCTGCGCTATGGACTGGAACAAGATGAAATCTGTAAAGATTAACAACTAGGGAAAAGGCGAATGAGGTTAATACAAACCCATCCAAATGTCTGCAACATTTTGTTAAGAAATTTTGTTGAAAAACTAACTAGTAGTTTTATTAAATATAACATGGACATTTTTACTTTATCGTTTTAATTCCAGATAGATAAAACGATTTTACAGTGGTCTAGGTGGTGGTAAATTATTGGGAATTATCTGCGAAACTTTTAACGCTAAAAGAAAAAGGAAAGCATTTATTTGTAAGGAATTTTACGCTCTTTAATTCGTTAAACCAATTGTTATTCTAAAACTGAATAGTTTTCGAGACATTCAAGCAAAACTTTCAAAAAAGATACAGAAAAAAACGTATCGGTTTCTGTTGATCGGTAGCCATTCATTCTGGAAACTGTAGAAATTTAGAACGCTCTAATGGTACGTCACCTATTTGAAAAAATTTTATTTGCTCTATCATTGAAAAATATCTCTGTTGTAACATTCTAATTTTTTTATTAATTTTTAAAATGAGTTGAATAATTTATGACTATCCTGTACAGTTATGTTGCACGATTAGAAATTGAACATCTCAGCCTGCTTTATATATATAAATACAATTCACTCCCATGGAAATTGATTTGTAAGCAATGCCACACATATTCTCTGAAAAACAAGTCTGGAGAAGAAATTGAACAAAAAAACTTTTCACGAGCATTATATCTTCAGGAAGAGAAAAAAAATTCCCATTAGCGGTATAACGATTTCCAAAAAAAAAAAAAAATGCTGATATTCGTGCGAAATACAGATTTTGCTGTCTTTTCTTTTAATTTTATTCTTTTGATCCAGCAGCTATGCTACTTTTGATGCCACCAGCTTTAACAAGTTCTCTGTTACCGGTCAAACGTTTTTTATGTTTATCGGGAAAAATGGGAGTATTCTCGGTTTGATAGTCTGATAAAAAAGGAATTCTTAAAAACATCTTCCGAATCTTTAATGCAGAAATAAGATTTTTGTTATAAATAAATGCATAGAATGCTGTTGCATCGATCTATTTGAAGAAGGATGTATGTAAATTTAATCAATGGCTTTACGTGTGAAGAAATACTTTATAATGAAAGGAAAAAATATATAGAAAAAGGAATTTAAGAGAAATAAATAAAATATTATCGTTCGTAGAATCAACCATTTTTAAAATATTTAATGAAATGTTTTATTTCACTATTCATTAACACTTTATTATTTTACTAAAGCGTTTAATTCTCAATATATTCCACGGAATGATTTTCCTGGTTTTATGTGGCTTTGATTTCTTTTTATGAAGCAATGCGTGCACATATTAAAACATTTATAGCTACTGTAAATTTAGTTTTAACAGACAAAAAGAAAATAGAAATAACTGCAGAAAGTTAACTCTATTATTTTTACTTATATATGTATTAAATTTTAAAAAAACCCTTTATGAAATGAGAATTTCCAGACGGGAAATTATTGCAAAATATTGTTGAATGACTTCGAAATTAATAATATCAAAAGTTTCAACATTTATAAAAATAATGGTAGAAACTTTAGAAATATGTTTTAAAGATTTAAATCTTATTCACAGAAGCCAGCTAGATTCAAGAGCCAATTAAAAAAAGAAAAAAAACTCATCTCTTTGTTCTTCACGAAACAATGCATGCACATTTTCAAAGATTTATAGCTACTGAAAATTTAGTTTTAACAGACAAAAAGATATAGAAATAACTGCAGAAAATTAACTCCATTATTTTTACTTATAAGAATTAAATTTTAAAATTCGTTTATGAAATGAGAATTCACAGATGGGAAATTATTGCAAAATATTGTTGAATGAGTTCAAAAATAATTAATAATATCAAAAAATTCAACATTTATGAAAATAATGGTAGAAACTTTAGAAATATATTTTAAGGTTTTTAATCTTATACACAGTAGCCAGCTAGATTCAAAAGCCACTACACAAAAGAAGTAAAACCCCATTCCTCTTGCAGGCGAAATCGAGATCTTCACGCAATCTATGTCCTGATAGTATCAAACTGCGCAGGCTTATTTTTACCACATCACTCATTCTCGAGTTTGTAATTAAAAAGTATGAATAAGAAAAATAAGTAATAAAGAAACTTAATTGCTTATTTTTTTCTAAGGTACAACTTACAATAATGAACAGATAACAAAACATTTTGTTTGCAGTCATTTATGTAGTGACGTTTAAAAAATCTGAAATCATATTAGTATATTGTCGCTTAACTCTATCGATACGGTAACGTCCCAAAAGTCTCTACAAGCAAAACACGGTTGCCGTCCGAATATCACTTTGAAGTTTCCATCCTCTTTCGTTAAGTGTTATTCATTTCACACCCGAAGCGCACGCTTTCTTCGTTGGAGTGGCTCGCCGAGAAGGGTTTGGGGAATTAGGGGTTTTTCTTAGAATTCGGAGAGTACCAGTTATCTTTGCGGTTTTTGAGGGCGGAAGTTAATTTTGGTTATATTTGAAAGAGGAACTCGGACGTTCCCGTATTTTGAGGTCCCTCTTTTCCATTGGTCTTAGTAATCGGAGGGTTAACAAGGAACACCAACTATCTTAATTTTTTGAAATTTCAAAGACGAACAAAATTCTCAAATTTTCGGAACCAATAACTTATATTTCTGAATTATTTTAACATCTGATATGAACATGTGTCCGCATCAGTGGCGGCTCGTGAGCTCAGAAACCAGGAGGGTTACAAGATGATATTTATTAGCAGAATACATTTTTAAAAACCTATTTTATATTTTAGTAAGCCAGTTTTTTTAATTCCAAAGCCAGATATGAAGTTTTCTTCTTTTCAAACAAATTTAATAACTAGCATATGTCCTTTACTACTAGTTTTACTGACAGAAAGTTAAGTGAACGTTGAATTGGCCATTCTGCAGACAAAAAAAATCAGAGCCCTCACATACACATTTCCCTCCTCGCCCATTTCACTCGCTAACACTCTACAAAAAAATGAATATCTTCTTCAAAATTTATCTAGCCTTCTATCAAGAGAAATCAATTAATCAATCCACCAGATATGTTTCTGTCGACGCAACACAAACCGAAACCAAAACCTATAAACAACCAATTAGATTACCCCTTTGTGTGAGAATGAGGAAAACATATATATATTAAATCGTTAAAACTCAAAAAACATTTTCATCAAATACACCTATCAAACCCTCATATAAAATTAAGTACAGTAAACAATATAACCTAATATTATTCACACAATGAAATACAAAAAGATAATAAGATTAAAAACTATTACTATGAAAAAGACAATCCAGATATGGAATTCCAACGATCAAATGCCAATCGACCTTAGGAATCGATTATGTCACATTATTTCGAAATTTATAGGCACCAGCCTTCTGTGTGGACCAATTGTTGGAAAAAGACAACAAATATAGGAGTAAATCTCCAAAATGTATTAAGAAAAGAACGAGAAAATTAACTAAATGCTTACTAATTCAAAGTCATAGCAAAAAATGCCAAAAGCTAAATACGAATTACAGTTCCGCATTTATTGTGAAAATATTTTAACTAAAATATGTTATATATACTATATTAAATCAACATTAATAATTAAACTATATATTTATATTTTTAAGAACGTTATATTAATCTATTTTAATTTGATATTAACATTTAAATAATTATGTAATTCTTCATATTATCATTTGCAAACTATTTCTAATAATAGGGGCGCCATCTACTAATGTTAAGATGTACTAAAATCTAACTGAAAACAAAGGATATGAATATTTCAAATTATTCAATTTTTTGTTAATATAAGCAAGCATGAAATTAATAGGAAATCCATATATCAGGGCATTTTTAATAAATGTAACGATATAGGATCTCTGTTTTTTACTATCTGTGATTAAAATATTGTTCCTATGTAAATAGTTCAGGATATATATATATATATATATATATATACTAGGGTTGGTTAATCTAATGAAAAGACAGTCTTTGACGAATGAAGATGAGTTTAATTTATTCAATCCTACATGGTTTTAGAAAGAGAAAGTTGCACCATGGCAGCGAGATTAAGTAGTATCGGAAAAGAGGGGAATTCCCGTTCGTTAGAGAGTGGTTGAAACTGGATTTCAGCCGGTTAAAGTGACAGTTAATTGCGTGTTAGAGTTTAAATAGAAATAATTTTACGGATTAAATTAAGAAAGTGTTAATTTATTATATATATATATATATATATATATATATATATATATATATTAAAAAGAGCTTGTGTTCATCCTTCTCCGTGCCAGCAGAGCTGCTCGGCCTTGCAGCCCATAGCCCGCCTAAGTTAAAGGTAGAAAGGGTTGCTTCTTATCTTCGGATTTTCTGCTCTGTGAACGAATTTCGGGGAAGCAGAGTACGTTGCAGCTCAGATCAGCGTCTCTCTTCGTTTCGATACATTTTATACCTTTTTTCACTTATTTATTACTCTTTTGCATTTCCGTATTTCATTTAGCTCTGAGAGTGGAAAAGTAAGCAAATAAGATTAAAAACGAAAAATACAAGTTGAAAAATTATTTCAGGGGTTGCTGCAGCTCTGCAGTCCTAATGGACGATCCTCCACTGGTCCGTATGCTCCTCGTGCATTTCAAAAAATTAGGGGGTGTTGCTTTTTTTGTGACGATATAAAATAAAGAAAATGGATGAAACGAATTTTATTAGACGCTTTTTCGGTCATTGTTTGTGTGCACTCCTAAATATGCAAAGTAATTTTCCAAATCCTTAATATTTGCCTTAAGCCGAGAGCACATGCATGGGTTTTTTTGACTCCGCCCTTTCAATTTTGTTAAAAAATTCTAGAAATTTCTTAACACTTATCCCTGTTACTTAATATACCTTCATAGAGGAGCTAGAAGAAGAGGATAGGGCCCGGTGCACACCAGCCGATTTTCGTGTCATTGAAGCTATGAAAATAGCAATAGTAACCCCCATTCCCCCCGTGTGTCTCCACAAGAGACATGGGGGTCACTATTGTTATTTTTATAGCTCCAACGACACGAATCGGCAAGTGTGCACCGGGCCTAAGAATGCCAAAACCGGTGAAACGGGGTTTGTCACTTTTTACTGGGGGCGTTGGGGTCCAATTGACCCCTGCGTGTGCTTAAGTTTCAGGTTAAGTTAACTTTATGGCTATGGAAGCGTACGAACGTGTGCAGCGGAGAAGAAAAGAATACAGAAAAGGAGGAAAATATGTTTATAAGTTCATCTTTCCTTTTTCTCATTAAACATCGCATTTGTGTCTTAAATACAAGTTATTTTTACGAAAAAATGTTCTTATACTTTGACTATACTTTATTTTTATACGAATAGCCAATAAAATAAAGAGTAAGTGTCTAACAATTTGGGGTCAAAATGACCCAGAGCTTGTGTTAACGTACCAAAAATGTGTGTGTGTGCTGAAGGGTTATAAGTAGTTTCCAGTATTTAAACACAGTCCTATCATAAATATCATCGTAATATTCCTGAGCTACCAAGCATTTACTAATGTCTTTCAAATGAATAAAAACATATCATCTCCAACAACGAATCCCCTAATAACCAATAAAATGACGCACGTCTTTAGAATTTCACATTCATTACACGAAGTAAGAACTCAATTCTTAATGGGAGCCAAAGGGTTCACTTCATCGTAAAAAACGCCATCTGCTGCCAGAAGAGGACTAAGTGATGCAGCAATTCTTTTAGAGCAGGACACAGTGACGTCTCGTCCATTATTGCTGCAGAGCTGCAGTCCCCCCTGAAATTATTTTAAAACTTATATTTTCGTTTTTATTCCAATTGGATTACTTTTCCATTTTAAGAGTTCAATGATAATCGAAAATCGCAAAAAAAGTAAAGAAAAACGTAAAAAGGAAGACAGAAAATAAATCAAATATTAACCCCGATAGCAAAGAAAGCTTGTCTAAAAGGTTTTGGAAACCTTGCCGTCGGCAAGAATAAAGGGTGGTCACAAAGGTTCCCACGACAAGGGTTCAACCTTTCGGCAAGGTTCACTAGTCAACAAGGAACAAGGTTTTCTGTAAGGTTTTCAGTAAGATTTCCCCAAGCTTTTATTACAAGCTTGTTTCAGGCCTTTCAGAAGGTTGTTAAGAGCCCTCTTTCGGCGAACAAAATAGATCCCCTTCCCCCCTCCGAAGCCGTACTGCTAAAGAAGGGTCCAACCACTTTTCCTTCACCCCCTCTTCAAAGCCGTACTCCTAAATGGTCCAGCCCCATCATCTGACGTCATCTTAGAAATTTCTGAAATGTCAATTAGGAATCTTAATTAATCAAAGCTTAATTATTACTTTCAATTAATTTGATTAATCTAATTTTTAATTGAACTTACTTGTACTATTTCGTTGTAGATTGTGAAAAAACTTAAAACTTCTCCGAGGCGGGGATCGAACCCGCGTTCATAGAGTTGGAAGGCAAGCACATTAACCAATATACTGGACGGGGCTACACACGTTGGGGCAGGTTGTTGATAAAATCTTTCTTACTTCAATTTTTCGGGAATGGTTTCCGAAACGGTTTGCGTGGAAATGCTTTCGCAGACTTGTCGTTCAAACCTTGTCTGTGAGGTAGTTCATAAAAAGCTTTCCTACGCAAACCTTGCGGCAATGATTTCCGAAACGGTTTGCACGGAAATGCTTTCGCGGACAGCCTATGGAAAGTGAAATGACAACATTTCCGCGACCTTCTTAGCTATCTGGGAAGAGAGAGAGATAGATCAGAGCTGCAGAAAGTTTTGCCCTCTTAGAATCGAAATTTCCCGCATTGAGCAACACGGAGCTCTCAATCGGAAGAAAAAAGCAACCCTCTCTCACATTGAAATTAGAACCCCGAGGGCTGCACTCAGAAGCAGCTCTCGCTTGGCGCGACTTCCTCATTTGGCCTTTTTTCGCTTTCTCTCAGTAGCCCATTCGTTAAGTAGTTTTTAAAATCAAATTGCGGAGGAGTTGTAATTTTTTGCTCCTTTATTTTTTGGGTGGTGCTGATTACGAATTTGAGGTTTGCAATCAAAAAAGTTTGTTGGAATTTTAGTTATAACCAAAAAACATGAAAAAAAATCCCATTTTTTGGCTTATAACTCGAAAATTATCAATTTTTAGTTTATCATCATTATATACCAAAATAATCAGCGCAAAATTTCCTGCAACTAAGGTCAATACAACTTCTGCAGCACTGCTTGTATATGAGATGAGGAGCCGCCACTGGTCGCACATTTCCCTTTTCAATCAGACATTAAGTGAGGATTCCAGCTGAGGCTCGGGTAATGATGGAAAATGCTCATGGAAAGAAGGCGAGATTATATTCTTCAGACTTATAATTTGTCAAAGTCTTCGTACATATTTAAATGCTTGCTGAATTATTGATATCTGCCTTAATATATTGATAATCTATTGTCCTATTGTTCCTAAATTATACTCGAACAATACCTGTTCATATCAATTATTGTCCCCTTTGTTGATAGGCAATAATAAAAATTTGCGTTGAAGTAGAGGAAGAAAATATAGCTTTAAGATTTAGTCGTCTTTATATTAATTTATAGTAAATTTAATAAAAACCGTTTCATACAACACAATTTTATATGTATACAAATAAAATTGTGTGATTCTGCAATTTATAATTCATTATTATAAATATTATGGCATCTTAAAATAATTTTTTTCTAAAATTCACTACCAAGTGGCTCCACTTTTCTGGAATCAAAATATAGTTAAATTTATCTGTTAACATATAATTATGTTCAAAAAATAATAAAATTGTGTATTGAAATCGAGACTAAGTTTATAAATTTTGAAAATCTTAGCGCATCAGAGGAATTGATTGAAAAATTGACTACAATATTCAAACTTTCCACTCATAAAAAAAAAATTCCAGTTCAATAAAAATTTGTAGAAAAGACACTCAGTTGTACGATTATTCTTTGTTTTCATGGCTCATGCTTGGGTTCGTTATCCTCACTCTATTGTCGTGCAGTTGGCTATGCAATTAATGCACCATGGAACATTAAACCGACATGTACATTCCTTAATATCACAATTTTTTTAAATTACAATAATTTAATTTTAAACATAATAACTATTACAAATTACTAACTGTAGTATTAATTATATTTATTAATAACTAATAATTTCTAAAATTAAAATATCACCCCGCAACTCAAATTAGAACCTCAATAGATTTACGCTGTCTGCATATGATAGGTACGGAAGAATTAACTTTCAATTAACGACTATATATTTCAATTATTATGATTTAATTAAACTATTAAACTATTGATATTGTTAAATTATATATATATATAAGAAGCAAAACATAATAGGAAAACAATAAAATAAAACAAAATAACAAACTCTTTCATATCAAATTCGAAAAGATATGAAAAAAAGATAGATAATAATATGTTTTAATTATTCAAAACTCCTCTCTCTGTTTTTGGTTTGACATTAGGGATAAAGATCAGTGTTTTAGGCCTTGCGGCGTAACTGATTGCAAGAAATTGTCTAACTTTTTATATTTTAACAATTCACAGTAACTTCATCCCCTGAAGAAATGTTTTTGTGCTTTAATTGAGTTTTTCATTTTTCGTTTTATATTATATATATATAGATAGGTAGATATAATACTTATTTAGTGATGATTGGATATATGTTGACTGACAAATGTGGAATCATCTCCTTCCATTTCTTTCAAAATTGAGCATATGAATTCATGTCGGTTTTAGTGCTGGTTTCAACTTGTTTCGGAGGGCAGAGGGCGCTACCATCGCAGGCAGCTTTCTTGGAAGGATATGAAAGAAATAAGTCTATAGTATTTTCATAACAAAATGTCTCTGGAGATAGGTTATTTATTTCTTTATTTCTAACATTCAATATAAATGCTTTTCAAAATCCATCAAATCAACGCAACACGCTAGGGCTTATAAAAGAAGAAATATAAGGATCCTATGTAAATTTTAAATGCTTATTGGTATATTTTATTTAAATGATTTCGAATAAATGGCTGCATTCGTTTTTTATTTTGTATTAATATATATTAATACAAAATAAGAAATAAATTATAATTAATTTTATTTAAAGGTTCAACTTGTATATTATTATGGTTAGGATTTCAAATCACAAGAAGTGAATATAAGATACGTTTTGAAAGCATTGTGAAATGGAAAAATTCCGAGTACTCATATTTCAAGTTTAACGATCTTTTGAGAGATAAACTACAAACTGAAATTTATGGTTCTCTCTCCTTGGTTTATAATGCTTAAACTCATTTTGTTTTACGAGCATTTTAAAACTTTTGCAATAAAATATCTTTTATGAAAATGCTTCCACACAATGATTTATTGTTCGGTTTAATGCGATTCCTTTAAATAATGCATTCACAATGTACATGCATCATCCTCTTTTAGTAAAATGTGATAAAATATTTTGGTAAAAATTTTGACGCAGCTTCACTCCTACGTTGATCTTGTGACATAAACTGCAATTTACATACTTACCATCGCACAATTTATGTAGCATTACTCTGATATAATTCACAGTCTGCAGGAATTGAATTTCAATATAAGGAATTCATCGAATATTCTCATTTACATTATACTTGATAAAAGTTTAAAGGATCTAATGAAAAACATCTCCTCTGTTTTTAATACGCACCAATTATTCAATTTAAAGATATCGTATATCTAATTTCTAACTCGTTGTAGAAACCGAAACTGATGACCAGTACATATGCGAGTCATCCCTAGATTCAATGAACTCGTCTGGATGGACGTGAGGGTACGTGGTTAAGTGAGAATGGTATTTAACTGCTGCTGGAGAAGGTAAGTAATCATCTTGCACTTACGTTTGGTGAGTGGTGGAGGGCTGCTGATCTTAGGGAATCGATAGAGGCAGATAGTAAAGGCGCTGAAGACTCGGAACGAGGTCACCGAAACTGCAATGACTGGTAGGCTGTTCAGCATCTGCCGTTGTTAGTAGTCATGCAAAGGGTAAATGACGGGCACGCAGTAGATGCCAAGGCTTGGTCGTCAGCTCAAAGTGAAAAGACGTCGGAGACTGTTCCTGCTGGTAAGCAAAATCGGCGCCAGACAGTAGCCAGCTGAGCAACATGCTTGCGGGATCGGTTCAGGGACACTGTTGGATATGGGACCTGGGCAGCAAACGCCCCTCTCGTGGCCTCTACGCAAGGCGTCATCTTCAAACACGAGAACTTTGTGCGGGAACATCGAGAAGTGACTTCGCGATCGAGTGACGGAGTTACCTGGTCGGATGAACTGATTTCTCTACCTATCACGTCGATGGCTCGTGCTCGGGTACGCCGTCTGCCAGCGAAACAGTGTGCTCCCTCTGTACAGCGGGTCATAGCATTCAGATGGTGGTGGCGGTATATGCTTTGGGGACGTCTCTGCGGTAGGCTCTGGGTACACTATTGTGGTAGAACAGACCATTAGCGCGAACTATCTGAGCTATCATTCCGGATCAGTTCCACCCTTACATGGCGTTTGTTTCCCAACTGAAATGGAATCTTCCAGCAGGACAACGCCCACATGTCACGAAGCCTCGGTTTGTGCTGGAGTAGTCGAGAGCATACTGGATGAATCCATCTTAATGTCCGTGCCACCTAACTTGCGGATCTTAACTGATGGAGACATATTTGGACTGTCATGACCGGCAGCTCAGATCTCAAACACAACCATGTCCGAATACTTGCTTGAGTATCTCTGCTTAGACATTTGGTAACAAACTGTCTCTAGTCATGACAAAAAACTTGAATTTCTATGGCTTATAGAGTTGCGCTATTTTGAAGGCCAAAGGACGCAACGCGTTATTGAGGGTGGTCATAATGGCTTTTGCTCCCTTTCAGTGTGTATATTTCCATGGAAAAATACATTACTATCATAAAGGATGATATTCTATTTTGTTTAATCTACATAAATATATTTTTGTAAACGTTTGAGTTTAAATTTTGTTACATTCGATCGGTCGTTTTTTATATATAGTAAATAATTCTGACAGGCAACATTTTAAACAAATAAAGGAAGTTCCGTTTTGAGATTAAAACTGACTAAGATTTCTCTTGATTATACAATTTTTAGAGATATTAGACCACTCTAATGACCACCTGAGGAAGATCCAGCTAATCATCACACGTCCTTTCTCGTGGTGATATTTGAGTGGCCTAAAAAATAATAAAAATTCCAAAGCTCTACAACTCGTCCAGTTTTGGTAGGAGAAGAGAATTTGCTTTTAATTAAAAATACAACCAAGGTGTCTAGAATATTTGCTTAATATGATCAATAGGACCTGAGGACTGCATAGGCGTAAAAATTTGTAGACTCCTACATGTAACTTTAAAAAAATGCATTTATTGGCTCAAAACAATCTAAAATATAATTTTCGTCACTAGAGCTATTTTCCTGACCTATTTTGTGTTAGAAATATCTACTGACACACTAAGAGGTGACACCATGTTTACGGTATAATTCTACTTTCATAAACAAATATATTGTAGGTGAATTGAATGCTTCTTAATTTCTATTTAGACTCTTCCGTCTATTTCCAGTTTTTTTTAATTGGGCTCAATATAAAAATACATTAAAAAATTATTTCAATTGTTTCTAGCCAAAACAAATCAAAACCTAGAGTTTTAGGCCAGCTTTCAAGAGTTTCAAAAAAATAATATAGTGCAGCTCCCCAAGATGCTCTGTAAAGGCTACATTCTGTACAAAGCACTCTCTATTAACTTAAAAGATCTTTAGTTGATATTTGATTCGTTTTCACCTAGAAAAGTAATAAATGAATTTTATAAAGTATATACTAAGATTTTGTTGAGCAGAACACATTCTGTAATGCTATAGGAATTGAAATTTCTTTATACGGTCATATCTTCTCTCTCATAAGTTGCTATGGATATCAGGCGGCCCATGCCGATTGGGCCAATTGCTCTTTAACGGCCCCGCGCCGGTCTGAGATCTGTTCTCTGCAACCTGTTAACAAATACATTACACTCTTCACTGCATGATGAATCAGTAAAATAATTATCTTAAATAAATAAAAATTAATATGGCATATTCCTTGTATGTAATCTCCTATATACAAGTAGCTGCAGAATTTAAGGCGCATTTGTTCTGTGTCATACTTTTGATTTCAAACCTCAGATCTCAGAGAGGCTAATTATCATCTAGCTTGAAGGGAGTTTAATTCCTTTTTAGGATTAACTGGTTTTAAACAATATTTTAAAATGATATTGAAAAGAACTTTGATTTAATTTCTTTGTAAATGGTTCTGAACTGTGAATAACTCCATCTAAGCACGCATTTTAAAAAGATTTTGAATTTTTTCTTGAATACACTAAGAGATTATTTTCCGTAGAACTCTATCACTTCTTGAGGGCAGATGAGATTGAATATATATATATATATATATATATATATATGAAAGACCTAGGCTTTAGGGTAAGAACATGGTCCATCAAGGAAAAAGGCAGCAGTTGTTCAATCTTCATTTATTCCATTTATTTAAGAAGTATCTTATCTTTTTCAATGCCAGTTAAAGTAATCATATTATACGTACCCATGACCAGATTTGAAAAGGTAACGCAGGAAGCAGCGCGACGTTCTTATTCGTTACGATGTTGAGTGAAAAGCGGCAGATAGAAATGGGACAAAGTTTAAGTCCAGAAAAGGAATTCTCCCGGTAAAGACTCTGATTGTAAAGAAAGTTGTAGTGCGCTTACGAAGAAGTAGAAGTACAAAATGAGGTGTCGTTAAAAGGATTTAAGAATTAGTATAAAAAAATTAAACTATCACATATACCAATATAAAGAATTAAATAAACGAAGAAATGGATGGATATTGGGAAAATGCAAATTGATGGGAATAATTGTTTTTCTTAGGATGAGAAGTAAACTCAAAACCAAAGACTTGAAAAAAGAAGAAAGTCCGATTATGATTTGAAAAAAGAAGAAAGTCCGATTATGACTTGAAAAAAGAAGAAAGTCCGATTATGACTTGAAAAAAGAAGAAAGTCCGATAGATTAAAAAAGAAGAAATCCGATTAGTGATTTGAAAAAGAAATTCTCAGTTAAGTGATTTGGAAAAGAAGAAATCTGATTATGACTTGAAAAAAGAAGAAAGTCGTTTCTATGACTAAAAGATTAGATTTGAAAAAAAAGAAGAAGTCTGATACGGTGATTTGAAAAAGAAAACTGAAATTGAAGAAAATCCCATTATGACTTGCGAAAGAAGAGTTCATGCTATGTTGAAAAGAAAAGGTAAGTCCATTATGACTTGAAAAAAAGAAGAAAATCACTATGACTGTGAAAAGCAGAAGAGTCCGCTTTAGGATTAGAAAAGAAGAAAGTCCGACATGTTGCTATTAAGATTTACTAAGATAGCTGTGATAGTTTTGAATCATGATTGCTTTGAAACGGTATTCTCAATGAATGCTATGAGTATCGAATTTTGAAAACTTAATTTGGCTTTTAAATTTATCTAAATTGTAAATCTTTAAGTGTAACTTTAGATTACTGGATTTAATAGAGTTTTGTAAGGTTTTTCTTTATAAAAAGTTTACCAATAAAAAGATTTATACTTTGTTTCAGTTTTAGAAATTCGTTTTTTTTTATCTCAATTGAAATGAAAACAATGTTGATTAATTTCTACTTAAATAAGATAAACAAATATAAGTGAGCCAATACAGTAAGAAATGTTATTCTTAGTTTAATCTTATAGTCTAAAAATTTAAAAAAATTATACAACCTAAAATTAAGTTATTATTTAAGTCAGTTATTTAACGCTGAGCAAACGAGGGCTATTTTGGGACGGACCTGCGTCTTGAAACTCGGTCTGACGATGATTGAGGACGACACCTGAGTTGGCACCCCCCCTCTCCAAACTCTCCAGCCACCACTCAACGGGACCTTACAAGAAACACAAATATAGTATTTAAACCAAACATGATCCCTTCTGATAATAAACCCGTGTCTCGGAATATTATTATGGTATTCTCATAAACTTCTTGAAGATGCTACATCAAAAGTGCCTGCAGATTCTCTGAAATATCGTCTTTATTATATTGATTCCGGATATTTTTCAACCGTGCTACAAGAAAGTGCTAATGATAAATATGATTGCAGCATGTAGCACTTAAAACATAATGTAAGATTATTACTTGCTACCTAGAGATGGCAACACAAAAGTTTGGAGTGGAGAAAAATTCTTCAACAATAAAACCAATTATTTTTTCCATTAAGTTTACTTTCAAGCGATAAAAAAATGAATTTTGTTCTATGTAGTATGGAATTAAACTGCTTCTGGTTTATTTGCGTTTTCCATTATCATTCTTATGTTTTATTAGAAAATCTTACATCGTCCGAAAAAAAAGGATAAATATTTTACGATTCGAATTTAAAATAAATATATCGTTACATATGTATCGTATTTTGCAGAGCGAACTTATTTAACTTAGTACACATGCTAAAAAATTCGGAAAGATTAGACGTTTGATAATTCCAAGGGACGAAAACTTAAAATTTATTTCATTTAGACTTTTATTATTATTATTTTGATATCTATCTTGTGCTGTTGGGTATTAAATTAAGTAATCCAAGTAATTCATTTCATTAACCGCTTAAATGTTTTATTAAAAAATTCACAGATTTTATAACGACTAAAATGGGATAAATATTTTACGATTGTGAATACAAAAATAAATATATATTATACATAGTAACGTATTTTGCGTCGTTGAACTTATTTAATTTAGTACACATATTAAAATACAGAAAGATTATGACGTCTGATAATTCTGCGAAAAAAATTAAAATTTATTTCATTTAGACTATTATTATTATTATTATTTTGATACCTATAATGTGCTGTTGGATATTAAATTAAATAATCCAAGTAATTCATTTTATTAACCGCTTAAATGTTTTATTTAAA
Organism: Araneus ventricosus; assembly: GCA_013235015.1. Taxonomy (NCBI): domain Eukaryota; kingdom Metazoa; phylum Arthropoda; class Arachnida; order Araneae; family Araneidae; genus Araneus; species Araneus ventricosus. The sequence continues at coordinate 22,165 of BGPR01020259.1, forward strand.
AATTAACAGATTTTACGACGACTAAAAAAGGATAAATATTTTACGATTGCGAATTTAAAAATAAATATATATTATCCATAGTAACGTATTTTGCATAGCTGAACTTATTTAATTTAGTACACATATTAAAATACAGAAAGATTAGGACGTTTAATAATTCTGCGACGAAAACTTAAAATATATTTCATCTAGGCTTTTATTATTATTATTTTGATATCTATCTTGTGCTGTTGGATATTAAATTAAGTAATCTAAATAATTAATTTCATTAACCGCTTAAATGTTTTATTTAAAAAATTAACAGATTTTACAAAGATTAAAAAGGGATAAATATTTTACGATTGTGAATACAAAAATAAATATATATTATACATAGTAACGTATTTTGCGTAGATGAACTTATGTAATTTAGTACACATATTAAAATTCGGAAAGATTAGGACGTTTAAAAATTCTGCGACGAAAACTTAAAATTTATTTCACATTTAGACTTTTATTATTATTATTTTGATACCTATAATGTGCTATTGGATATTAAATTAAATAATCCAAGTAATTCATTTTATTAACCGCTTAAATGTTTTATTAAAACATTCACAGATTTTACAACGACGAGAAAAGGATAAATATTTTACGATTGCGAATTTAAAAATAAATATATATTATACATAGTAACGTATTTTGCGTAGTTGAACTTATTTAATTTAGTACACATATTAAAATTCGGAAAGATTAGATCGTTTGATAATTCTGCGGCGAAAACATAAAATATATTTCATTTAGACTTTTATTATTATTATTTTGATATCTATCTTGTGCAGTTGGATATTAAATTAAGTAATCCAAGTAATTTATGTCATTAACCGCTTGAGGACATAACCCGAGTGAACTCGTTCTAAATACGGTAGGTTTCAAAATAATTTGGTCCTTAAGTTATTAAGTAATTTATCTCATTTTTTCCTAATATATTAATTTAAAAAATTTCTTGTCAAAACAAAGTTTTCAAGAATTAGTTTCGTAATGTTTTTGGCATGATAGCGACATAATTTTCAGTGACTTAATTTGACTCTTAACAATGAATAAAAGTTTATCAATGTCAAATGACTGTTCTGCACACTTTTGATCTCATGCCCACAATTTAATCACCAATGCATCCGCTGCTTGCACTCCCACTGTATATCTCTAAAAGACATCCGTCATGAAGTTCCTCACCCACAATTTTTAACTTTCTAAAAAATGAAAATTGTAAAAAAAAAAAAAATTTTTTTTACAATTTTATTTGAATATTTTACCACGTGTCAATGTAATTTTATCCTTGCGTCTTGTTTTCTGTAGACTTCACAAATTGACAAGTCCTGACGTGTGACATTTTCCCTTTTTTACTTACCCCTGAGCTAAGAGTATCTCACACCATATATTTGGTGCAGCAGAAACCTTCCGCGTTCATTGGTTTCGGAGTGAAACCACACATTGAGCAATTTTTACTGCGCATGGGCGAAACGTAGCGTATTTTGCTTTCATGACTTAAGAGCCAGATATTTAGGTCAATAATAGAAAATCATAAATTTGAATTAAAAAGAAAAATAAATAAATAAAACAGAAAAGTAAACAATAATAATAATGAAGAAAATACACGTTTTTGCGCGCAAACGCAGCAGCAGAAAGTAATTGCTTCAACAAAAAATTTTCAAGATAACACAACAAAAATTATAGTATAAAATAGCAAAGATTCTCTAAAAATTGAAACACTTAACAATATTAGAAATTACCAAAATGGAAGAGAACTAGAATGGCGCATTCATCGGAAACCACACGCCATAAGTAGTTCTAAATGACAGATTTTCTGTAGAAAGGAATGACAAATGTCAAAATTTATTCCTTCCTGTGTTTTGAACACGTCCGGCCACCAAATAAAGAAAATTTTTCCAACAAATTCCGTAATCCAAAATCAATATAGAAAGAAAAATGAAAATATTCACCCTCTTCACACGCCAAGCAGAAAAGCACGGTTTTTGATTAACAAAGCAATTGTTTTCTATTATTTGTATTTGTATTTTTTAGATGTAGCTGCATATGCGCCTTTCTATTTATTGCAAAAATAGTTTTTATTCTTATTTTATTTTATTTTAATTTAATTAATTAATTTTGCTAAATTTTATCAATTGCAACTAATATTTAGACCAACTTATATAAAAATTCCAGTTCAACGCCGATGCCGATCAGAAAGATATCGGCATTGCAAGAGCTAAATTGCTTTTGATCTCTAAGAGGAACAAAGTGTTGAGGATTTTTGCACCAATTGATATGTTTTTTAAATTGATTCTTCGAAAGTAATATTGAATTTTATGAAGTTTGAATATCCTTAAGTTAAATACATAATTTAAATTGCACTTCGATGATGACTTATTCGGTGGAAAAATATCTCGTTACTGTTCATTGGCTGCACTATGAAATAACAAATTGCTTGAGTATAAAAAAAATGCTAAATGTTTTTCCTTTACATATTTATGATCAGCTACATGTCTAATACTCATTTTTAAAATAAATTTAGTGATTTTCGGAACAAAACATAAAGATAACTTTAAAAGGATAATCAATGATGGTTTTTGAGCCAGTAAACTGTACCAAATCAAATCAAATGAAGCCAATTAAAAACAAAGTAGACGTTCTTTGGATCTAGAAACCTTGAAATCCTTGCGTCTATTCATCATAATCCCATTGGATTATTATTTAGCTCATTATTTGACATGATTGAGGAAAACCAAAGGATGTTATTATTGTGAAAAGGAATATTTCCACGAAAGGAGAGTTGATTAAGAGTTACAATTACAAAGTGGTTCAAGAAATACAGTTAAATCTTAAGATACTAGTGAAATAAAAGTTATAAGAGAAATCGAATTATTTTAGGATTTGTAAAAGGAAGCCGTGCTGAAATACCAAAAGGAAATTTCTTTTGTGATCAGCTGAAAAAGCTGACTTCTTTGTTTGTGTGTGTGTCGAATGCAGTATGTTTTAGGCAGGAGTTCATGTGAATTATCGCGAAGCAGAATGTAATTTGGTGGAAAAAGAAACAATTTGAAGTAAAATATTCAAAAAGTTCAGTACCGCAACAGCATTTAAGAGTCAACGGTATATTCTCTAACTAATGGAAAATTTCCAAATGTGAAGTCCGAAATGGCGTGAGTCTTTTTTCAGTTCTACTTGTAGTTGCTGGATCATAGGTTGGAAAGTCATGAAGTTCCCTTTTGGAACGTCACTGCCAAAATGTCTTCTTTATAATCCAAAATTGGCTCAATTTTTTTCATTCCTTAACAGTTTCATTTTAAGAGTGAAAGCATATAAATAATGGAAATGTCTATAAATAATGAGAATAATAATGTCTATAAATAATGGAAAATTTCCAAATGTGAAGTCCGAACTGGCGTGAGTCTTTTTTCAGTTCTACTTGGAACTGCTGGATCATAGGTTGGAAGTTCCTAAAATTCCCTTTTGGAACGTCTCTGCCAAAATGTCTTCTTTATAGTCCAAAATTTGGTCACATTTTTAAACCCTTAACAGTTTCATTTTCTTTGCTATATAAATAGATGACTCTTTCTGTTCCAGAAAGATGCTGACGTTTTCATTCATCTAAGAAGCCATAGAATACTTGAGCTGTTTATGGACTCTACGTAATTTTTGTGTCAAATTATAAAGTTAATTGATGATTAAATTTTAGTTCATAATATTTAAAAGGCGATAATTCGATGTACCTACGGCGTACAGGCACGATAATTAAGGGGTTAATAGTTTTATAAGACCTTGCGAGTGACTTACCGTGTTTCATTAACGATACGCATTAACTGTTGATTTTTAAAAACTTGCAATTTCATCTTGACTATTGAAATTTCCTTACCCGGTGTAAAATTGTCTAAGAAAAAAACGATAAAAATAATATTTCTTTTATTTAGGAATATTGTTTTCCTGTTTGCATTTTAAAAGCGTCTAAACTGTATAAGTGTGCGTTTATTCGTTTGGATTGTAAAATGTTTTAACTTTCTTTTATCCTACGTGACTCCTTAACTTTTCGGTGCTTTTATAAAAAATACATCACCAGCAGTTTTTGGTTTATAATATTTAATTTTGCATTTCTGTTCGTCCCTTGAGCCCTGAGGCTGGAAATCTGAGTATAGATGGGGATTATGACTAATTCTATTCGTTCATTGAGCCCTGAGGCTGGAAATCTGCGTATAGATGGGGATCATGACTAATTCCTATTCGTTCCTTGTTTCCTGAGGCTGTAAATCTGCGAGGGTCTGGGGATGCAGACCATTTCGCATATCATTGTATTCATACTAAATCTTTTCACCTCACACCCACTCGTGTTAACTCTATCGATACAGGATCGTCCCAACTCTCCCTTCAAACAAAAGACGGTGGACGTCCGAATCAGCAGTCATGTTTCAACCCACTTTCGTTAAGTGTGATTGATTTCACACCCGCAGCGCGCTTTCTTCGTTAGAGTGGCTCGCCCAGATGGCTTTGAGGAACAGGGGAGGGAGGTTCTTAGAATTCGGAGAGTCTCAGCAGTCATTGCAGTTTTTGAGAAGAGAAGTGAATTTTCATTATCTTTGAAGGAGAATTTGAGTATTTCGAGGTCTCTCTATTTCAATGGTCTTAGGAATCGGAGGGCTAATAAACCACTTTGGTTGGATAAAGTTCTGAAAAATCCACTTTCGATAACCAAACTCAAAAGCATTTGTAATATTTCAAAACGCATTTGTGATGAAATTAAAGCGGCAGAAGGGGGGTGGGTGTTCTATAATTCTTTACTCTCTCGTATACGAAGTTATACAAAGAGAACGTTTTAGACCTCCCTGAGTCCGAAAAACACAATTTTGGAATTAAGTTTTTCTGTCTGTGAACACGATAACTCGAACCTATTAGAGCTACAGGGATAAAATTTGGTATATGAATTTTACACATAATTTGTACGTTTCTGTCAAATTTGGGACAAATCCCGTCCACGGTAAGTCTGTCTGTTCGCGTTGATGTGAACACTGTAACTCAAAAACTTGAATAACTAGATAGATAAAATCTGGTACACAGTTTTACAATCAAGAATGTAAGTGCGTGTCAAATTTTGGGCCAAATCCGTCGAAGGTTTGACTGTTTGTCTGTCTGTACAATTGCATACTTTTGAAGACTATATCTTTTAAAAGAAATTACTTAGATATATTCAATTTCGTATGTAGTCTTGAAACCCTAATTTTAGATTTGTCTCCAATTTTCGTTTAAATCGGTTAAAAAAAGGCACTGAAATTGCATATTCGGTTTTTTCCCTCATTCTACGACGCAGAAAAGGGTGCGAACTTTGGAGCTAGTGTTTTCCCCACATTAGGGAATACCGCACGTTTCCTGGCCTGCGGTGTATTTTTCCCCCCACCCGTTTCGGTCGTATGCCAGAAAGTTTCGGGGAGGCCACTCCAGCTGGTTCTCTTTATTGTGGTATTATACAATTTTTTAGGTAAATATAGTATTAATTTACAGTATTTATTGTATAATAATTATGGTATTATTATTAATTCTTTTCTTTTATTTCGTATGTTATATATTTCTGCCCGATCGCTGGTGGTTTTGGTTCTCGATAAAAACTTGCTTTTTTATAGATTCATATTATTTTGATTTTCCTTTGTCACTATGTAAACCAATAAGCAGGAGATAAATTCTCTCACAGGGTACTTATGTTCTTGAGTGTGTGTGTGTTTTTTTCTTTTTTTTTATGTGTGTTTTAACTGCACTTTTCCAGTCTTGGCTGCAGCTTGGAACAATTTGTAATTTTCATATATTAATTTTTTGTAAATATCTACATATATTTTTCGAATAAATCCCACCCATGTTGAAGATCATTGTAGGCTTCTAGAAACTGAAAATAAATGCTGGCGAGTTGGT
>BGPR01020260.1:0-12999 GCA_013235015.1 Araneus ventricosus
TCAAAGCATAACTAGTTAGTTCATAGCGTCTAACATCATGATAGCGCTCAAGAGGAAGAGCAGTGGATTAGCCTTGTCCGAGCCTGCACATATCTGGAGACAGTTCCATGCGGAACCTGCATGGGGTAAGATGTTATACAAATCACCAAGCATGCAAATAAGGGAATAGCTTTGATAGTATGGCATCACTGGCGATAATCTGTGCTATTGTGACTTAGTAAGCTAGTTTTTACGTCTTAAATTAAGCCAAAACAAGAGCTTAAGCAATGGTCCTTTAAAGCTGTTGAAAAAGTGCAAAAACAAAATTATCCCAGTGATGCAGTATACCAAAGCTGTACTGAAATAAGTAACAGGCATAATCACTCGCCAGTTTAACAAGATATTTAAATTGGTCTGATAAACTGAAAGTTCAGAGGATTCAATACTGCATCTTAAATAATACTTGTGCCATCTGCAAATAAGCAGGCGGGAAAAAAAAACCTTTTAAAACTGTTTTAGTTTAATGTTTGATTTTTAACTGATTTTTATATTATTTTCAGGTTGATTTCAATTGATGAAAGGTTTGTTTGTTTTTCCTCTATCATGACGTTTTCACAAAATGTACGTTCATATTTTGGAGAAATGACACTCAGAATCAAAATATTTTGAAAATTCTATTTTGCCCCTCATAAAATAAATATTTAAATTTTGTATTCCTAGATCTGATATGATTTAATGTTAAATGAGTTTTATAAAATGGTTACAATCTTCTATATAGCAATTTTCACCTTTTCTAAAAAAATTTCTAAAGTCGAAATAGCAGGACGGAGAATGATTCAAAGCGGGAAGGATTACATATGCACCAACAAAAACTAATGATCAGCATTAGTTTGTTTTCTGACTTTACTGTTGTGTTTAACAGACAGTTTTTAGATGAAAATTTGAAATACAAGCAAAATCTAATAAATTTATTATAAATAAATTTCACGATCATAACATTCTTTAATGTTCATACAAATATTACTTGCTCATGATATACAAAATTGTGCATATTAGACCTGTGATTTAGGAATAAAAACAAAGTGATTAGTTTAAAAATTATTTTTTCCAATAATTAGTAGCCTGCCCAAAACACTAATTATTTTAAGACATTTTTCATTGGTCAGACCTGTGTAATTGGTCTCTAAGAATCATCGTGTTCGATGTAAAGTTGTAAAAATTATTTTGCATTGCAGAGCTGCAATATTGATTGATTTGTTCGATAAAATCAAGCAAAATTTTTTGTCAAGCTGCTACTTTTATTTGCAAAATCATTGTTTTAAACAACAAAGCTCATCAAGGATTTAATTTTATTGTATTTAGTCCACAATAAATAAAAGAAATTTGAAAAACAAGGTTTAAAAAAAAATATGCTTTATACAAAGGAACAGAACAACACCAATTTTTAACTGTCACTCAACTCTGCCTATTATGAATTACAAATCCGGCCAAGATGCAAAAAATAAAGAAACAAGTCATTAAGTTATCTGGACAATATTCAGCAAATTAGAAGGCACTCCCTTTATCTTTTATATATAAAAGGCAAATACCATGACTCACTCATCACTAAATCTCCCAAACCCAGTAGGACTAGAAATTTGGCAGGTGGTTGTTTCTTGGGGAGTAGGTGCTCATTAAGAAAGTATTTTTTGAAATTTTAATTAGAATTTAAATTAAACAAAAATTACCCTAAATTTTAACGTTTTTCCAGAATAATTCCGGAGCCTATTATCGCACCAAAACCATTTTACATCATCTTGAAGATTAAAAAATTAGCTTTTCAATGACACCAATCTTATTTCCATGTGACATTTTGTTCAATTTTAATTAAAGTTTCAAAACATGAATTGTAATAATGTTTTTATTGTTGTAAATAAAATTCAAATCATCTCATTATTTCAGCAAATCTTGCATTCACGCGCTTTTGCAATTGTTATGGTTGTGATAGCAAATTGTTTTCTTGGGAAATTAACTCCAAAGCAGAATTTTCACTTTAGTACTCATTGCATTTCTGAAATATTTTATCACACCTGCTTCAAAGTACTATTTTTAGAAAGCATGCCAACAGATATTTGATTTCAGGTTTGTTTGTTTTTATTGTGTACGAGGTATACTGAAATGATTTTCGTCCTTTCTTCAAGCATTTAATCTCATGCTTTCCTGCCATTTTAAAATTATGAGGCATGAAAATGCTTTCAAACTTTTGTATATTGCATTATAGGTAATTTATTAAAATTTTGGTTAGGCTTAAGAATACAGTACTGCTGCCAAACTTGAATTTCTTCAAGTGATAACTCATCAAATTTGATATTATAAACTAGAAATTATGGCCTGAAACTAGGGATTACAGAAAGGCATTGTTTGGGAAAACTAACTAATTTTTAAATTTTATTGTTTACCTTCTACACTCCCGGGTCTTTTAGATGTCTATGAATTTTTTGCCGCCTCACTTTTTGTACCCACTGGTTCACACGGGCCTCCAGCATGTTCAATTTTCATGACCATATTCAGCGTTAATCATTCTACCAATGGGTGATAGATGAATTGAGTGAAAGTTATTTGAAACTCACTTTGTAAGTTTCATCATACAGAACTGTATCTCTGGCATTTTAAAATTTATATCTTTAAATATTTTACTATCTGTCAAATACAATAAAATATTCAATTTTTTTTTTTTTTTTTTCACCTTTCCTGATTTATCGCAGCTGAAACTGCAACGGGTAATGCTATAATTAATATAAAATACAAAATTAAATGGGGCGAACAAGCTGGTCGCAGAAGGTAGCTAGTAATACATAAAAAAAACCAATTGCATATAATACCAACTGTAATAGCAAAGATTACAAGAATGTATTACTGCTAGATAAAAATAGAAATATAAAATATGTAAAGTTCGCATATTTATTAATAAATTATATCGTTAAATAAGTGATTAGCACTATTTTTGAACAGTTGAAAATTAACTTATGTAAAAGGGGTTTTTTTTTTTAATGGAAACAAAAAGAGACAGTTTATGGGTGAAAGTGACTGGATTTTGAAATGTAATATTTTTTGCTTGGTTAAAAAGAATATATATATATATATGCCCAATAGAAAACCACTGAAACTATAAAGACTTTCTTTTCAACCAAAAAAAAAAAAAAAAAGGAAGCAGAAAAAAATATCATAAATAATAAAATGTGACGTTTCAATATTTCATCCAAAAAGTAAGCAAGTTTAATAATCGAGAAATATTATTTCAAACTCCAAATTCAAGAAAAGAGGGGGGGGGGAAGCTATGTCATAAAAATTACTAGTCCAAGTTAATAGATAATTGCTTTTAGTACTAAACCACTAGAAATAATCATCCTTTTAGGTAGAAGCAACAGCTATATTATTTAAGTACACTTGGAATATGAAAGGATGTTGTACAAAAATAATAAACAGCAATTTTATCCAAGCACATACACTAAGAAAATAGAACTAGGGCTTGTTTCGATACAAAATTAATGTTGAAAAATTACCATTACAGCATAAATTTATTAACAAAAAGAAATATTAGTAAACATCATACTAGAAAAGAACTCCGAAACTTGTTAAAAAAATGCTGTCAATCAAAGTATAAAATTAACTAACTAGTACATCTACTAGAAGTATGTCTTTCAAGCACTACAAGACAATTGGCATTAACTTTATTATGATAATATACTTTAAGAACACTCTTCAAAAATTACCAGCAGTTTGGCTCTTATATTATTATTCTCTATATCTCTTATATGCATATTCTATATACGCTCTTATATTATTAAATATTGTGTAATTTTAAGTATATATTTTTAAATATTTCATAAGTAATCTATAATATGATTTTACATACACCACATTTTAAGTTTACTTCCAAGAAGAAATTTGTAATTATTACCGCTAAAATTATCAGCAAAACATGACATTTGACAAATTTTAAACAATTATTCGGCCAATTTCAAATTATAATTCGCCACTACATTTTATATCACACACACACAAAAAAAAGAAGTACTTTAGAAAAGATTTCAAAAACAAGTCTTGCATGATTAAACTAAATCTTTAAATAGCCTTATCATGCACGGTAAAATTTTACAAATAAAATCTTATTACACACAATTTACAAAAAAAAAAGTTAAATAAAAAAAAAACTTAGCATACTTACCGATTCAAAAACAGCTCCTCCTTTCCCAATATTTCCACTAGGAGTTACTCCTAAACCTCCAATAAGACCAGCACATAAATCACTATAAAATAAGAAAAATAAAATTTAAAACAGCCATAGTATTTAAAATTAACAAATATTCTTTCATTTCACCATATTATTAAGAAGAATTTATATTTTATTTGTAAAAATTAGAAGTTAATTTTTGTCATTGAGTTTGAAATAATAAACAACCACAGGGGAAAAAAATACCCAACTATTATAACGATTTCATTTGCAGTCATTCTTCAATTTTTTTTCTTTTTTGAAACCTAACCTTTAAATACCGATAAAGATATACATCGATATACATTTTTAACTCATTATAAATCAGTCTTTTTAAAATAAAGTCTGTTTTAATTCCAATATTATTCTAAGCATGAACGTTGAAAATGCAAGACAGACAAATAATTTCATAATAGCATCTTTATATTAAATTTAAAAAGAGAATTCAAACAGCAAATAAATGAATTATTAAAATGCAACATGTTTCAATGCCCAATCAGAAATCTACTGGGCCACATTTAACGTTGTAAATATGAAAATTTCTGTTAGAAATGTTGTTAACATTGTTCATAATCCAGATGTCATTATAGATCTGTGTACTGTATGAGTGATTCAGCTTAGGTATATACAGCAATATTAACAGTGTAACTGTAGAAGAAATCTTGCACTATTTGCTCCCCCAGCACCACCTGATCCTACACGATCCATGTTATTGTCACCCTTTACAGTAACCCTCTTCCCTACTCTAAGACATGGGCATCACACGAGCGAACCCATATTCATAGTCAGTTTATTGTATTCTAAAGCAGTGGGCGTAGTAGTTATACAGCAAATTACATAAGAATGTATTTTATGAAGACATACAGGGTGTCTACTCTTATCACAGCCAAATAGAGACAGATATATACTTCCTAATCCATTAGAGATAGGCATATACTTCAAATTCGACAAAATGTTTTAAATGAGGGGAAGAATTATAATTTATGTTGTTTAAGTCAATAACTGTATTTCTGAAAAAGTTACTAATTCTAACTTTTTATATGGTCCCCCGTCCTATGAGTCATATTTAGTAAAATATACTTCACGCACTAATATTTTAAACAAAAAAAGTTTCACTCTTCTGCGACTAAAACTGAGCGAGTTATGAAGTTACATATTAAGCCTTACCATTTCATGGTCAAATTTTGCATTTCACTCATAGAAGGCATTTTTCTTTGTCTACTTTACAATAACTTACTCGAAGGGAAAAGGTGTACTGTTAACTGTTAAAATGATTTTTACCCACCTCCCACTAAACTTTAGATTTTACAAATAGAATTAAAGAGGGAAAAATCGATTCACATTAAAAGCTGAAATTGCAATAAAAAAATGCAATGTTTAAGTAAAATACTGTTAAAGAAAGACTTCACAGCATAATTTGAATCACTCATTTAAAAATTGGAGGAAAAAAAAAATTCATGCTTGCCAACCAAGTTATCAATTTTTGTACATGATACCTATTCTTGAATAAATAAATGAAAAGTAAATAACTTAAGACAAATTTCAAAAACTAAATACTCATAACAGACAGTAAAATTTACCTTAAAATATCACCATACAGATTTGGCATGACCAGCACATCAAACTGGGAGGGATCTTGGACCATCTAAAAATAGTTTTAAAGACATGGCTTTAAAAAAATGATAAGATATGCACCATTGATAATAATAGGTTAATATGAGGAAGGGGGGTGATTTCAGATATTTCATCAATTGTAACTCAAAGTAATCAGTTATTAATAATGCATTTTATGCACAATAGTTTCATTTCTTACTACATAATCACAAGTCACGTAAACTAAATATAATGTTAATAAGGAGAAGAATTTTTCAGTTGAATCTGTTCTTGTATTGGCCTTTTACTGTTCTTCACAGTTTGGCAGAAATGTTCACATTAGCAATGATTTTCAGGTTATACTATTGAACCCTGACAGGTAATGTGTTTTCTGTGCAGAGACCAAAGACAAAAGGAGACAATTTGCAATCCTATCTAGTCTTTTATGTATTAGTATATAACGTGCATTTTTTACGAAATTTAATGCGTGTTGGACTTAGCAGAAGAAAATGCTTCGGCCGGCGGGCACGGTCGGTGCTTGCATGCTTCCGTCCTGTGGGCACGCTTCCTTCAATGGGCATCCATCCCGAAGGAGTTAATGCAGTAAAAATAGGATTTTCCCCTCATTTAGAAACTGAAACTAAAGAAAAGTGTTGATTCTGCATTTCTATGGAGGTTCGTTAACCTATTTGCATGGCCAGATTGAGGACAGATAAGTTACAGTAATTATATTTTGAGAGGCATGGGGAAAACCAAAAGCCCACATGATTCAGAAGTTTTTAACATTGTTTTTAATGACTGTTTCAATCTCTGAATTTGTAAGTGGTGAGAAAAAGAATTTTAAAAATGCAGAAAAATTTTATTTATCACATATATATAAATGACAACAAAACTAAAATAATTTTTCATCAGTTTCCTTTAAAATTACTTGAACAAACAAAGCAATGCAAACACTTGCTCCACATTAAAATTTGCCTCCATTAGCAAGTTTCCTCTTCTGCTTTAATTACGATAAAGGCCAACAGCATAGTTGTACCCAATAAAATATGCAATATGAAAATTACAGAACTAAAATTATAAATACATATCATTTATAAAACTGCATCAGTATAAATAAGATGTAAAATTCCACATAAAATTAAATAACCACTGTAATATTAATCAACCAAGTATACAATTTAATAAACACAACTGCCAGTTTATTTCATTTGAATACTAGCAGTACGCGCACGGCGTTGCCCGTGGAATCAGGACTTCAAAAAGTGGGTGAAAAAAAGTGCACACAATGGCACGAAAAAGTTTTGAAAACAGAGGCAAAGCAAAAAATACACATTATTGATATTCCCGCTTATTTTTCTTTGCGAATGACGTCACGTGCCGCGAAGAAGGTCACGTTGCAACAATGCATTGTGGGATGGTCCGGAGAATCTCTCGCTGTTAAATCGCGCTACGAAAAAACTGTTTGAACCGATCAAGGGAAAAATTCATTTTTAAAAAACGAAAAGAGATATTTTAATAGTTCTAGTTTTAAATCGGACATAAACGTGCCAATTGTAGGCTGAAAAAAAATGAAAATTATAGAGATGTTAGAATGTCAGATGCGATAATTTAAAGAAATCTTTATTAAAAATTACCATAAAAGTAACTATTTTTCAATTTTTTTTCAAAATTCAGTAAATTACGTTAGAAATTCAAAACTAACTTCATTAGAACGGAAATCGCATGCTCTTTCCGATGGTGTATCTATTTTTGTCGTAAACTTATTCGTAACTATTCTATTGAGAAATTAGTGAGAAAAATCAACCAAAACAACACAAAACATTAAATAAAAAAAATTCTAGATTAAAATTTAAAATTTCGGCTTCGAGGTGCATTGAGTCACCATTACGACTACCTGTGTGCCAAATTTCATGGCTGTAAGTGCGATAGATTCGTCTGGACATCGCAGACAAACACACACGCACGCACACAAACATTGCCTTTTATAAGTATAGATGTTTCCATTTCTAAATATTTGTTTTTAAATACAATAGTAAAACTTACATTTAAGCATACTGTATCTAAATACATTTCTTCATATTTAATATTAGGGTGCTTTTCAGCAACATCTCGACAACACTGAAGAAACAAACCATCCGACATTCTCCTAAAAATGAAAATTACATTGTTATAACACAGTTAGAATTTAATATACATGAAGACCAAAAATATTTATTACTTCTAGAACATTTTTAATATTGTTATACGATTTAAAAACATACTATCAAAGCAAATTCATATGAGAATTTATTGCATCTGTTTGATTAGAAATGAGTTTTTATTCAATAACTGGCAGGTTTATAATCGATAATTTCATTTTATTTAAAAAACCTTATATGTTGTAAATAATTCAACACTATTTATAACTTTCAGGTTGGCAACATCTTTATCTGTACGATTGTTTTGTTAAAAATGCAAATGTTTAAATTTAGTTAGTTCTTCAGTTTGTTTTCATTTTGGTTATACTAAGCATATTTACTTTGTAAAAATAAAATTACTTGGAGGGCCAGGGGCTCAGGTAAAGTTTTTCATAACACAGTGAAATATAAATGCATTTTGTTTCATTAAATTACGAGTAGTTTCTGTGAATTCTACACCTTAATGTATTTTAAAACAATTTCAAAACTGACGAACAGAACACAACTAATTCAAAACTAATGAACAGAACACAAGCAATTCAAGAATGAGGAAAAAAATTAATTTAAATTTATTTAACTGCCATTATTAGAATTAGAGAAAAATGAACAACACAAGAAAAGTATACATGTTTAGAAACAACAATAAGCAGCAAAGCAGAGCATAATATTTTAAATTTTTCAAAAAAAAAAAATCTAGATATAATGCAGTCAAAAATATGCAAAAACATTTTAAAGTTTAACCCCAAAACAGTGTAGTTTTCTGTACCATCTAACTAAATTACCCCCCCCCCCTCCTTCTGTTTATGGAATGTGTTGTGATACTGATTCAACTAAAAACCCCATAGAACACTTCAGATGTTAATGGATTACCTTCATTTTTTTATCAAATGATTATGTCTATGGATGACTTAATTTTAAATTATAATTGCAATAAAATAAAAAAGATTTAAGCTAAAAGCTTTTATTCAAAATGCACTTTAAATGGGAAAATACGTTTACACATTATAATTTCGTCAAAATGAACTCAAAAGTAAAAAATTTTTTCTGATTACAATAAAATGCATGGTTGGAATAAAAGCATGGTCGCCTTTACCTTCTAGGAATATTCCATTTGTTTAAGGAAATATACACAAAATATAAGGTGCTATATAAAGCACCCACGCTTTTATTCGAACCTAGAATTTTATTGTAATCGAAAAAATTATTTTTTACTTTTGAGTTCATTTTGATGAAATTATAATGTGCAAAAGTATTTTCTCATTTAAAGTGTGTTTTGAATAAAAGCTTATACCTTAAATTTTTTTTAGTTATTTTATTTTCTACTTTTTAGTGACGGCTGACGCGAATACACATAACATGTTAGGCATAGTAAACCAAATTCAATTATTGATTTAACCAATATGAAACACATTAAATTATATACATATGTATAATTACATTTTTAAAATAATTTAATGACATTAACTTTCTGAAATATAAATCCGTAATATATTACGTGATATCTTACAATTATTATCAACAATGTAACAGAAAAAAGAGAATCAATCTACACAACTTTCGATTTTTGCTTTGAGTGTAAAACGTTTGGCACACACGAAGTGATAAAAAATCTACTTCTGGTTGTTGGCAAATTCGAATAGAAAGTAAACCCAAGACACGTAGAAACATGAGCTACGTCTTTCATCGGTGCAGCGCCGGGTGTTGTTACAACCCTATGTAACGTGAGGTTACCACCTTCCAAACTTTATCGCTCAAATATAGGGCTAAAATTTTCATATCATTTTGCTAGGTTTAAAATAGGTATAAATTGCACATTTTTTTGCATAATATTGTATTGACTCTGGAAACCCACCACTATGCTAAATTTCAACGTTGTAGCTTGATTGGAAGTGGATAAGAAATCGATCTCAAGATTTAAGGACAAGACATTCAAATTGAATAAAAGCTTATAAAAATGGCATAATTTAATGCACGAATTGAGCTCGGGTATCACTGTTAAGGGGTTAACAAAAACAAATTATAGCTTGTTAAGTAATAGTCAGTTATTTAATACAGTGCTAAAAAGTGAAAATGGTAAGCTAATCAAAATGCACAAAACTTACATAATGTTAGCTTTGTGAACAGCTGTCACAGTTTTGCGATTATTCTGAGTAGCATATTCAAATGCATATTCTGCAACACGAAGAGATGCATTTTTTGTGATGAGTTTAATGCTTTGTACAACACCGGGTACAATCTATATACAAAAAATGTAAAAAATAAGCACAGAAATTTAATTTTATACAAGGGAGGAGAGTAAAAAACTAAAATTGGCAGATTTATAAAGAAATGAATCATAAAAAAACACAGGAGTATAATAGTTTTCATATATTTAAAAAATTTTTAAAACACTTTCTTTAATGTACTAAAAAGCAGAAATTTTTCATCCAATTATTTTCCGCTTTTTAGTCTTTAATGTATAAATTCAATATTATAAACATTATAGATTTTAATACATTTTTAACCCTTTACCTGCAGGTGTGGTTTATAAACCACATATATAAGAAAGTACCTGCAGTTAAAGGGTTAATAATAAAATAATTTTTCTTCAAATTCACTACCAGGTGGCACCACTCTTAAAGAATCAAAATTTAATTAAATGTCTCAAAGAAATAACAATTAAATTCTGAAAATATTAAAATAGTATATGACTGAGAACAGACAAGTGTATAAATCTTCAATATTCTAGTGAAACAGGAAGGGAATGAAAAGTTGGTTATAAAATTTAGATAATTACAAGCATGAAACAAGTCAGTAATACCAACTAGCAGTTATCTGAGGAAAACAATCCCAGGAGTAATTAACCCTTTAAGACCGGGCATATTTTTGTAACCAATGGATTAAAGACAACCACAGCTCAAAAATGGATGGTATGCACCATCTAATGAGAAAAATATATCTGCAGAGATTCTGGAAACAAGAAAAATCATTTCTGCCAGCATTCACTACATGCTACTAACCAGGAAGCAAAAATATAAGCTAATGTCTAACCTGCACGATTGTACAGGGTCGGTCTTAAAGGGTTAATAACAATTATTAATAATTTAAAAACAATTTCCAAGGAAGTATCCAATTATCAATATTTTTTCTTGAATATTGTCAATTCTCCATGCATTATGTTATGTCGTTGAATTCTCCATTATTTATGAACTAATGTATGTGCTAAATTACATCTTACTTCAGAAATTAAGATCAAAAAGACAAAAAAAACTGCTACTTATGTAATTAAAAGTCACTACTTTTAACTGACTTTGCAAGCATGTACAAACATTTAATATAAAATAAAAGAGCATTAAGATAATCTATCATCTTTTTTAAGATTCAAAAACCACATCCTACCTCGTGTTCTATTCCACTGTATTCACCTTCTGTATTTTCTCTTATTGTAACAACATCAACATCATTGTAGAGAGTCTCAACACCATCAATAGATCGACAAGGTCGAACATTAGCATATAGATGAAAGGCCCTACAAAAAAATAAATTGCATTTTAATCATTGAAAAACGGCCTTTTTTTACAAGGAACATGAAATAACATACTAAACAACTTACTGTCGAATAGCTAAATTGAGAGATCGATGCCCTTTTCCAATAGGAGTTGCTAATGGTCCTTTCAAACCAATTGTGTTTTTGTTGATGGAATCAATAGCTCTCTGAGGAATACCCATTTTGCCATCTGGTCCTTTTACAGGGGTCACATCTTCAACTTCCCATTCAATTGGTACCTGGTGACATATAGCACATTACATAATCACAAGGGGAATAAAAATAAGTATAATAAAAGCTGAAATCATTTAAAATTCTTTTAATGGAACAAAATTTATCCAACTCGAAAAAGAAAAGCACTTTTGAAAGTGAAACAGCAGAAGGCATTCTGAAAAACAAAACCAGTAGAAAATTCAGAAAAAATATTAAAATTACATTTTAATATTAGGCTATATAATTATTATATTATAATTTTTAATAAGGCCCTCCTTAAAGCAAAATTTTTATTTTTTTAGATTTAACAGTTTATACCAGAAGGATGTTTATTACAAGAAATAAATATTTTAAAAATAGGCAATAAGGAATTATTATAAGTTATATGCCACTGACTGTAAAAGCATAAAATTCTATGACTTAAATTATTTTAAATAAATAATAAAAATTATTTGCACTTAGTTAACAGAGTAAATAAAGTACCAATTAGCATGCCAGTCCTCAAAATATACACCAGTGTGCCAAGAATAGAATCCTTACAGTTCAGTAGCATGTTTCGTAACAGAAAGTTGACATATTTCAGATTTGGTGCATATTCTGTTAAGAGAAAGGTTGCACATTACCACATATTTTGGCTGCTACCAAGCTAACAAAAAATTTATTCAGGGCAAATTTGATTTATTAATTTCATTCAGACAAGCATCTATATATTTAAAATAATTGGTAAAACCAGAGGGTCAGTAACCCAGCCCCAACCACTGGACCGATTTCATTTGGAAGCCTACGACGCCCAGATGTGTCATCAAGGGTCGCTTGCCTCCCACCATCCTCCATTTTCGAGAGAAATCGATAAAACCTCCTCCACTGCATGTTCTCCATGGGGAGCACCTTCAGACTAGAGATGTAACGAATATTCGGCTGGCTGCATACTAAACAGATATTCAGCTGAATAAATTCAGAATAATAATTTCTTAAATGTATTTAATACAGAAAATTGCAGAATTACTATTTAAATCCATTTATTAAAAAAATTCCTAACATTTACCCAATTCTAAGTTGCATTGTAACTTTATTTAATAATATTGTGTATGATTTATCCTTGTGAAGTCCGAAATTATGATGCAAAAACAATAATTGTTCACCATTTTCAGGATGTAGTCTGTTCTGTTTGGTTTCATACTTATAATATTACGAACTTCAGAAAATAAGCACCAACTATATATTGTGCTTCGAGGAGTTGAAAGATTTTTTTTTAATTT
>BGPR01020260.1:13099-28092 GCA_013235015.1 Araneus ventricosus
CTTACCAATTAAGTGGACATTCCATCCTAGCCATTACAGGCATGAAAGTGCAAGCTGTTCAAAAAAGCTGAACTCTACGCGAATACAAAATTCACCACAAAATTGATATATATACAAACGCAAAGGCACAAGATGTTACTACTTAAAATACATATAGAAAAAGCAATTTATTTAATTATTCTAGGACAGCTGTTGTATTCTGTATTTAAAATATAGGAAATGATTTCTTCATCTCATGTATGTCAATAATTTTAGGTTTATGATCTGTTGTTAAAAATTCCAACATACAATCTTCATGCATGTATACTAACTTATTTTGAATAATGTTTGAGTTCAGCAACTTAAAGATTGTTTAATAATTGCAATACTTTCTTTAAAAAGCATTAAATTAAGGACATAAATATGAAATAATCTCTCAAGTTTAGAATGCTTGGTTATAAATGGTATCAGAGCAAACCTGGCAATTTACAGTTCCACTTATTTCGATCTTCTTGATCGAATCGCCTACTTTTACTGCTATCTCTTCAACGTTCGTATCGTTACCTTTCGCCGGCAGTTTAATTTTCATAGATTTATTCAACCACTCGAATTTAAATTTATTTTTTTCGTTCGCATCTAGGAAACGAACTTTATGTTCATCGTTTAAGTTAATCTCCATTTTGGTTCTCGGTCACACTCACAAACGCTGATCTTTACAATTGACGAACGTAACACTAAACATACAGCATCACACGGGCAATCCGCCAAACACAAGACAAATGATAGTAGTAGTAGAAGTTCTTTGCATAACAACCGTTAGCATTCAACATCGGCGATAGCAGCTCACTGACGTGCGATTTCAACAGCTAGGCGTGGCCTACTCGTAGAGCGGTCGTCATTCGGCTATACGAGAGAAGTTCCGCCTTCCGCCATTACGCTCTGTGCCAATCACTTGAGGTGATAGATACGGCGCGAAAACCCCAGAGAATGCATCTCTGTTTACTTTGTGACGGAGAAAAAATGGCCTTCGTTTCGGATTCAACATAGCTTCCACCCCACCCCACCCGCATTTTTCCGTCACGATTTCTCGACGGTTTTGCATCGATCTCAGAAACAGCCTGAAAGACATTCAAAAAAGCGGATTTCCGCTTAAAAGCGGAAGTCTTTCATGCCTGCCATTAGAATTTTTTTTATAAAAAAGGGATTTACTTCAAATAATTTTAATTTATCCACTGAATTTTCTTTTGTGTTTGTCATTGCCATGTTCTACAATAACTTTTTGATTTCTGTTTAGCAAGTCCAAAAAGGTTTCTCACATTTTATTATTGGAATTAAGATATTTAGAATATTATAAAAAATGAATCAAGGTGTTAATATTTTTTTAAATGTGCAAATAATAAAAAATCAATTCTTTCATTTCAAAGTTGAACAGTATTTTATTTAAAACCAAAAGTAAAATGTTTTTTTAAAAGTTTGCAAACTATCATTATCAATTTTCTAATGAATGTACATTACTGTAATCTGTTGTAAATAATAATAATATTAATAATAGTTATAAAAATTTGCATTAACATATAAATAAAGTAAACACTGCTATAAAAGCATTTATATAAAGAAAACTATGAAATGTAGAATAGACTAAAAATATATTTCTTAAAGTATAGGTTTGAACTTCAAATAGAGTAACAGCATAATTGAGAAACTTTTACTGAAAGAATTCTGCTGGAAATACCAAGAATATCAAACTGTTTCACTGAAATTATTAACATAATGAAATTTATTTTTAAATAAATATGCAATCTATATACAAAGAGATCTCAGACAGAATTATATATATACATACATATATTAGATATGGGGAATATTTTAGAAATTCCAGATTAATATAAAGTTAATTTTTTAGTACAAAACTAAAGCATGACCAAAATGAATGCACAAGAACAGAAGCCAAAACAAATTTTTGAATACTAAAATTAATTAACTACGGTGAAAATGTTTTCTAGGCCACTGCGTGCTTCACCCACCCAAACCCATCACAGTCTCTCTAGTTCTGGAACGGAAATTATGCATGTGATGGCCACAGCATCTGAAAACAGCACACACAGGCAATGTTTTTTTCTTTAATTACTTTAAAAAACATTCTACGGCTTTGCTAGGCCATGACAGTAAAAACCTAGTAGATTCAACAGCACAGTGAAATCAAGTAATCTTCATATTTGAACTACAAGATTGAAGTAGGGTTAATTCTGCAGAGGCTGCCAGCAAGCAGCATATGAAATGAGCACTGGTAGACATTTTTAACTTAATATACACATATCTTTAGGGTTTCACTAAATGGCAGGACTAAAATCCAATGTTAAGCAGGACATTCACCGCTGTTCAACTCTACGATTTTTGGAACACAGACAGGCAAAATATTTCATCAATGTGAAATCCTGATGAAAATTGACGCAGAAAGATTGCACTGTTGGAATTCAAATGAATTAGATATCCGAATGGAATGGAAGGCTATAAAAAGTGAACTTTATGATTCTTCGAAGTGGCCTCCATATGTGTGTGGAGACCATTGGAGAGGGAGAAAGTGTGCGAGACTCAGTTTGGGACTTTGAACGTTCGCGAACAGGGATTCTCAAAACAAATTTTAGAGCCTCCATGAATGACCTACCTAATCCATCGACTTGAATGGGTGGGGGGGAAAAAAGTTCTTTGGGGCAAATGGAATAGCTATTACTTTTCGTGGATGCCCAGCTTTACAACGAAATGAATTCCACATTAGGAACTATGCCAAAAATAAACTCAAATGGTTACACTAGCAACTCATTTGGCTTGTTTGTTTGGGTTCCTGCATCAATGTAATAGCAGGTTTATAGCACCAGAAAATTTAATCACTAAACAATGACCTTAACCACATTCCACCCTTAATTATATGTGTATGAGATTTATACAGGTATATACAAATATATATATAATATTTTAACTTACATTTGCAGCCTTGAAGATTTTCTGCACAGCAACAGATATTTCAGGACCAATACCATCACCAGGAATGAGAGTTACTGTGCGAACATCAGACTTATTTCGCAAAGCCTGGAGACCACACAGATTTTTGAAATTTGATAACTGTTTTGTCAACTGCAAAAATAAGATATCTATAAGAATCAAACAGAAGCAACTCAGGTTAACATGGAGTTTAGGGTGCGTACTCGCTTCGTTTCCCTTAAGCTCGCCAATTGTTTGTCGCCAAGAGAGCCATTTGCTCATGTGTCGACAGTGATTTGTTTACTGGTCTCTCAGCATACCTTTAATTTTGTCTCATTTCTATTGGTCCACTGTCTGCTCTCTTCGATTTGATTGGTCGGCGTATGAATTTGAATAATACTTCGTTTGGAATTTTTGATCATTTGCCAAACGAATTTTTTTCAACCATTCGCTTCTCTTCTAAATATTTTCGTTCATCAAGTTTGCTGATTCTCTTTCTCTCTGGCACAGTATGGTCAATTTTATGGCTCTTGTGCCAAAAAACCCAACACAACCATTCTCTTTCTCTCTGATGCTGATTATGGCTTCCAAATATTGAACAAATAATGTTTTATCTGGAAACAATGGTTCCCTTGCTATTTTTCATAGTCTTCTAACTTCGTGTTTTTCCTGTGTTCGTGCTTTCCCTGTGTGTTTCGTTTCTCAATGAAAAAAGCGAAGCTATGAGGGGCCTGCTTTGCTCAAAGCAAAGCCGCTGATGTTTTTTTAAGTTAACAAAATTTGCCTAGTACACACTTGCAAAGCCGAAGACATTGAGTGCTCAATCTCTCGTTATGAGATGCAGTAGGCATCGAATACGCAGGAGACCTATAAAAAATTCACTGCGCATCCTAAACAATGTTTGGCGTCGGCAAATAAAATTGTGCCAAAGAAAGTTGGCAAGAAACTTGTACGCACCCTAAACTCCAGGTTTACCACAACTCATTTTAACAACAAAAAATAATTAATTTTATCAGATTTAAAAATTCAGCAAATAACTTCAATCTAATTTGCATTGTTTTTAAAATTCCAATTTATATTAAAAAACATAATTCTCTTCTATAGAATCTAGATTAAGACCAGTTAATGAAAGCATAACTTAATTCGATATTGCTAAAAAACTAACAGATAACTTTAATTTTTAAGCTTTTGTGAGATTTCAAGAATTCATGGCAATTAACACTTTAAACTAATATTTTAACTTCTAAAAGTATATTAATTTAGTTAAATTAATGCTCTTTTTGAAACTACAGGAAAGCTATTTTAGGATGGATCATATAATTTCAAACAGCGGTCAAGCAACAAGGACAACACCTAGTACCACTCAAAACTTTCACACCACACAAGCAAGTAATAAAATCAGAAAAGTTATTACACTAGTAAATAAGTGTATATTTTAATCCTACTCCATACATAAAAATCAGATTAATACAATTTTAAATTCCAAAAGACTTAGTAAAATAGTTCTCCAGTTTTTTTAAAAAAATAAACAGAAAAATATCGCATATCAAGATAATATAAATACATCCATATAAAAAAATATTCATAGTTAAAAAAGCTGCCGCATTTGGCGAGAGACCGCATCGTGTTCTTAAGTCTTACCAAATGCACAATAATACTAAAAAGAATAGCTACCAAAATATGAACATAAATATTTCTCTAAGGAAATAAAATCGATGAGAACTGCCTTAAGACTACTCTTGGGATCTCAAAAGAGTTAAATAATGAAGAGGTAGTATATAATGGTTAATTAATCAAATTCTAGTAACACAATGATTATTTTCAGAAATGATTTGAAGACAAATCTTATAATTAATTCATTTGATAAATTTATTGAAAGAAATTCACATAGACTTTCAAATAATTTATTTCAAAGAAATAAATGTTAATTTCATAATATTGGAGTAAAATCGAAAATATTCGAAACAGTGTAACAATGCAATATCGGAAAAAATGATTTTATTTTATTTCCAGACATGGAAAATCTTTAAGAAATGCTTATCACAGAGAGGGATTATCTTACCAAACAGTTCCTTATTACGTTAGCCATACTTGATTAATTATTTATACTTCAAATATGATTTTAAATTTATCTTCCGAACTCCTTATTGACCTTGCCGCATGCTACAACGGAGAGAAGTGTTGCCAAACCATGCGAAACCATGTATCCCTCAATCGGACGAAGCTTTGTATTACCAGTAGTAGTAATTTTATAATTTTACTGAATCTGCCATTTTTCTTTTATCTTCTTTTTCTTCTTTTTTTTGACTTCCGTCAGATTTTTTTGCGGTTGTAATGCTGTACAATTTGTAATCGAAAAGTTATTCCATGATTTAATGTGACTTATCGGAATATTGAATATGGGGTATATTTTGGTACCACCGGTTGGGTTGGGAGAGTTCACTTTTTCCGTTGTTTACTGGCGGGAAAAGTGACGCCCCCCACCCCAACCGCTGGTACCAGAATAGACCCGCAAGTTTGTTTTTTGTGATATAATATCTACCAATTTTGAAGCTACACGATTGGGAATGACCTCGTAATTTTAAATTGTGATCAAATAATGAAATGAATTGTGTGGCACCTCAGTTAGAACCCCCAGTCATCAAAATCCCACACCAAACTAACGTAAGGCCGTTTGTTCATGAAAGATTTAGTGGTCTATTCTGGTACCCCCGGTTGGGTTGCGAGACGTCACTTTTTAAGCCCGTTAACGACAAGTGCGATTCTCGAACCCGTTTTTCCAACCGGTTGGGATCTCGCTCGGTCGAAAAAAGGACTCCGATTTCCCGCCAGCTCTGTACCTGGCGTAAACGCTATTCGCTCGCGAGAAGTGTTGTTTCGATATCAGAACTTATCAAATTTTCTTTTAAAATGGAGGCAGCTGAGAAGTTAATTGTGTTTTGAAAAGGTTTATCGGGATAAATGTAATCCATTTGACCAATCTGAAGAAGAATTTATCAATTACTTTAGATTTTTTAACATTGAGTGTGAAATGTACTCATTCCGTATATATCATTACAATTTTTTTATTTGAGTTTTAATTCAAAGAAATTTGTCAAATATTTACAAAGTAATTGCAAAATCTGCCAATAAAAGGATTTTTCTTGTTCCTTGATAAAGATGTAATTTTTTTAATGTTGTGAAAATTTGCTGAATTTAAATAACTTTTTTTCGTGTTTTATGTGCTTATATAATTGGAAAAATAAACAAATGGTTTGTAATATTAATTTATAATATTTATTCATGTTAAAATAATTGGCATGGAAAAAAGTTTATTAATTTTCCTCTCCCTAGAAAACTGGTAAAATTACATCAATATATTGAAAAAAAGTCTCCAATTTATGTTCTATAAATGTATAATATTATTATAAATGTATATTTTGTAAAAAATAAATGGTTTACCCCCCCTTAACAATGGACTTATGAAAGCAAGAAAGATGCATTTTAATGCATCTTATAAGAGCAGAAGTTAAATCTTCCCACCTCTTACCCTTAGTGTCTTTTGAAAAGATACGATCAACATTCCCACTTAAAATTTGTGGATATTTTTTAAATGTACGCTTCGCCATAGTTCCTTTGGCGATTCAAAACTCGAACTGAATCTGAAACAAAAATATCGCATGCTGCGATTTGCTGCGCACGCAGCAGAAATACGTCACTTCCTAACGTAAAGCGAGATGTTCGAAACAACAGAGGTACGAGAATCAAATCCGTTCTTTCGGTCGAGAAAAAGCCATTATCGTCCCGCGGTCGATAGGCGAAACGCTCCCAACTCAACCGGGGTACGAGAATAGACCCGCTAATGTGCCCAGCCCCAAATACTGGATGAACTTTAGTGGCATTAGGTCTCGAACCCTCAACCCTCTTGCCCGGTGCTGCCCCACCCAGGGGTGGCGCTAGCGGGGAGCAGGGGGCAATTGCCCCCCCCCTCCCGTCGGCGAGAAATTAAGACTTTCGTCGGCAAAAATATTTGCGATTTTGGGAGATGTTGAGAGCAAGGTATCAAGGAATATAATAATTTTAATCCCATGTTTAAGTTATTATATAATAAACGGTCGAGATAAGTGATTTGTGTCCGAATTTGAGGACTTATTAATGGTTAGGTCAACAGAATGACCGACATCCTTTTAAGTTGTCGTCCATTCGGACAGTAGTTCGCACCACATTTGAAGGAATAACCGACAAGGCGACAAGTGAATCAGATGTCCCATTTTGCCGACTGTTTTCGGTCGGTCGGCTAAGAGATCAACAAGACGGATGAAAATATTTATGCTTTGTTTTTTCTATCGACTGTTTCGATCACTTTTCGGCGGAATTATTAGGTAAAACTAAAGTATCTGTATTGCACAAGAGTGTGGCTACACATAGTGGTCATTCCTCTCGACGGCAATTTTTGTTCGACGTGGAATTTTTCTGCCCATAGTCATAATGTTAAAATAAAATCTATTAACGGTCACTCAGTAGGGTTTGTCACGCGTTCAACTTCAATGAAATTCTTTCCTTTTGTCTCTCCGACCTTGGACATTTTATAAAGAGAAAATTGAGGTAAGAAAGAAAAAAAATTCATACACTCAAAAACAACACCGGAAATCAGATAGAAATTAATCATTCCTTTCCCAATGTGAAGAGAAGAATGAATTTACCGGGTTTGGGCATTAAAAAGTTCATTTTTGCCTTTCTGATGCTAATTCGAATTCTGACAAAAATTTGTTAGCATGGTCGCGGCCATCAGTGAATGAAACTTTCAGTTCAACGACTTTAGGAAAAATAGACGATATTATTGCCTTTCCTCAACAATTACTGACGAAATAATTATAGATATATTTTTACAATTAAAAAAAATTGAAAAAGTGACCTCCGAAAGAGATGAAAGACCCAAGTAAGACACAAATTTTATCTTATTTCCAAAACCGAAAAAAAGAAAAGAAAGAAAGAAATAGAGAGAGAAATTTTCGGATAAAGTAATTTTTTTCTTTAGAAAATTTTTAAAATTATATTTATCAGAAATGACGAATTAGGTCTTATTTAAATATTTTATACTCCCAAACATAATAACCTTTTAGAGCGGGCAATTTCCCTTGGAACGGTGGTTGACCACTGTAGTGAGGTTTCGGTGTATTACATACTAGGCGCCCTCTTCGACTAGCTTGTTAGTCGGGAATATAATCTCATTGTTGTGTTAAATATTCATATGGTTCGCCATTTTATTTTGTAAAGTCGGCTGGTGAGAAATTGAATACTTACATGACTCATTAAAAATTCCATCTGCGAATCATATCCGGTGAGTGACTTAGGCTTGCAATTTTAAAAATGTTTGTCAACTTCGGCGCTTTCATACTATGGCTACGGAATATGAAGAAGTCAACCAATCACAGCGGATAATGTTGGTCCAAGCTGAATGCCAAAAAGTGGGTGGCAAAAGAGGAAAAATGGGGGGTTGGAGATTTTTGAGGAAGACAAAAAAGTGAATAAAAAAAGAAAAAGACAGATGGGAAGTTGTTGGCCGACGAAGAAGGATGAACGTGGTTTATGGATGAGATAAAAAGTGAAATCAAAAACAACGCAACTCGGCCGGATTATAATGACATGCCATTGTGATAAAGCGACTCCCGACTGCAAATAGCAGTAAGAGGTCATCGTGACGGTGGACGAATAGGCCTAGAAGAGCCAGAAAAATGACAGAAATTTTCGAACACTCCTGAAATACAGAGCTAATAGTGGAGATAATGACCATAAAGACCAATTAATGAACAGTGGTGAGAGGAGAATGTACACAAGTTCTTTTATTCAAAACGAGCTGATTAACACGTTTGGTCATTTAATAAAATCTCAAATTGTGAGAAATGTCAGGAAGTCTATTTTTTATTCCGTCTTAGCAGATGAAACCACTGGCATTAGCCAAATAGAACAGCTTTCTCTTTGTGTACGGTATGTTGAAAACCAATCATGCAAAATTAGAGAAGATTTCCTAACTTTTGTCCCCCTTTATGACGTTGCTGGTGAAGACTTATCTAACACAGTGTTAGATATCTTGTCAATTTTAGGTCTTGACTTAAAGAAAATTAGAGATCAAGGATAAGATGGTGATGCCACGATGAAAGGGGGGCTTCAAGCTTCAGAGGGGTACAAGCTTCCATCAAAGAAAAACTACCACTAGCCTTGTATACACATTGTTCTTCACATAGTCTAAATTTGTGTTTGTCGAATGCAAGTAACATTCTTTCTGTAAGAAATTGCATGGGCATTATCAAAGAAGTCTGCAGTTTCTTTCATATGTCAGCCAAAAGAACTGAAATACTGAAATCAGTGATATCTGACTGTTGTCCCGAATAGAAAAAAATAACTTATTTCACTATGTGAAACATGGGCGATGGGTGGAAATGCACGACTCGGTGTTTTTATTTAAAGATATTTTAGAACCAATCCTTCTCTCTCTCTTTTGAAAATAGAAGAAGAATCAAGTACTCAGCACCTAAGGCACATGCTCCAAGTAGTTCTATCAGTCAAATTCAATTTCTTGTCAATCTTTTTGTTTTGAGCCGGATGCTGTCAACTACAGATAACTTATCTGAGAAGATTTTTAAAAAAACATAGTTCTTTCTCAAGCCATAGCAAATGTTACAAGTGTCTTAGACCTGCTATCGAAACAAAGGGTAAATGCTAATGACAACTTTAAAACCTTGTATACTCAAGTAAAGGAAATCACTGTAAAACTCGATATTAAAGAAGGGATTCCAAGAGTTTGACGCCTTCAAACAGCCAAGATAGCAATTTTAGTTTGGAGCAATCTTGCACTGCAAATCTGCCAGCTTGCATCAAGGTTGACACAACAAGGGTGCAAGCTTGAAACAAGCTTGCAGCAAGTTAACGCAAGTTTCGAAGTCACCACTCGACGAACTTGTAGCAAGCTTGCCACGTCAAGCATAGCAAAAACAGAGTACGAACACAGCTCCGGATTAGAACTCGCGACCTAGCGCTTGTTGGCATGACGCTGTAAACCACTCAGCCAGCTAGACTACGAGAGGAGAAGATAGATTGTGCTAATAGATCGCTCACACGATTTATTTTTACGATTTATGTCTTTTCTTGATTTCATTAATTTTTTAAATTTTGTGTTGAGAACATGATTTGAAATCAAAGAGAGAGCGATTTTCGCTAATAACTACGTTTTGCTAGTAGAATAAATTATGAAATTAGGTTTCAAAAGTAATTACTTTTAAAATGGGACAAAATGTAAGTTATTATTTTTCAACAAACATTGTCTGTTTTTCAGGTTTAATTTTGTTTATAAGCGTTAAAATTTCAACATTAAGAAAAAGGCGATAAAGTTTTCTTTAAAGTGCGAGCTCTAGTAAAAAGATGGAAAATGTTTCAAAATTATTTTTATAAAAAAGTTAGTTTTTTCACAAATTATCATTGATTTCTTGAATTAATAAAAAGAAGGACGGTCTAGGAGATGCTATTAAAAATCGGATGTTTTTAAAAACATAGACAAAGATAATTATCTCTTTGTGCTATCATCTTTGCGCCAAGCTTGTTTTGCAAACTCACAGCAAGCTTGCATTGCAAGGAGGGGTAGCGCTAGTTGTCACGGCGAACATGTGGCAAACGAGGGTGGCGATTCTGCATTGTTAGTTTGCCATAAGTTCGCTTCAAGCTTGACGCGTCAAATTTGCCATGACAAGGTAATATCAAACTTGCTGCAAACGTACGTGCTATCTAGGAACGTCCCTTACAGCACAGAAGAAAAATACTATCGACGAGCTGTTTATGTACCCTACCTTGATGATTTTTGTAATTCACTGAAGGAATGCTTTGAATCTCACAAGGATACAGTTGCATCCTTACAACACATTCTTCCAGAATTTTGTACCAAAACAGATTTCTATTCATTGGAAGTTTCTTTCAATTTCTACGAAGAAGATTTGTCACATAAAAAGGTCGTGCAAAGTGAGTTTATGTTGTGGAAAGAAAAGTGGAGTCAGGAAAAATCTGAAAATCTTCCCAAAACAGCCATTAGTTCTCTAGAAAAATGTGACAAGACTTTCTTTCCCAACATTTATATTCTCTTGAAACTACTAGCAGTTCTGCCTGTTTCTGTTGCAACCGTGGAAAGAAGCTTCTCAAGTTTAAGAAAATTGAAGACTTACTTAAGAAATATCACATCGGAAAGTAGGCTTAATGGATTAGCATTGCTTTCGATCCATAGAGACATTAAAATAAGAGATGAAGAAGTTCTTGATAAGTTTGCTAGTGTACCAAGAAATCTGGACTTCGTTTTGTAAACTTTATATAAAAAGGCAAACTTTTTTTTTATGTATTCACTTTATGACACCGTATTTATAGCTCAATAATAATAAACCAACATTCTTCTCCGTTATATAAAATTTACTTTTGTTGAGGACAAAGCAAAAAAAAAATTTTTATTAAAAAAAGTTAACACATTAAGTAAGTAAAAAAGTAAGGGGAGCGAGGAAAATAATATTAACGCGAATACAATTAAATGTTCAATACGCGCGTGTTATAAGACAACGCGCTATCATATAATAAAGCATTAGTTCAGTTCAGTTATAAAAATAAACTGAAAACATAAAAAAAATAATAACTAGATTGTTTAGTCCTAACACTTTGTTTAAAACCCCTTGAAAACTATCCTTAATCATGGAATGACAGTTTACTTAAAAAAAAAAAAAACAAGCGCAAATAACTTTAATCTTGGTCATATTGCCCCCCCCCCCAAATTATGACCTATATTCGCCACTGATTTCTCATGTATAACCTATCGCTGTAATAAAAGTAACGATGCCAAGCTTGTGTAGCTCCTACAATAAATAAATAAATAAGAAAGGAAATAACTTTCTAGAGTGATTATTATCTCATCATTTAATGTACCTGCATAATTTTTTGTAATAAAATGAGGACACACACAAATTTTGCTAAATGCTTTGATTTATCATTCTTTACAAACTGTGCGAAAATTCAGATCGCGTGAAACTGTTGATTTGAGAATTTCATTTTTCAACGTCAAGATGTTTTAAATTGTATTCATAAAAAAAAAACGCACTTTTCTGTAGTTTATTAGTTTTATCTCTGCACATCCAACATAATAAATTTTCAAGTTCTTTTAAGCAAATAGATGAAGGATAAAATATCAGCAAATCTCTAAAGGTAAATAAATATCTTGTTAAATGTTACTTGAGAAGTGAAAATTTCCTTACAATAACAAATTGGAAACCAGACTTTAATGTAAAGAATTTTTCCTAAGTTGTGCTAATTTATTATAATAACGTCTAAATTTATTAACAGAATTATTTAAAATTCTATTTTCTGTTGAAAATATGCTTTTTTGACGTAAAGATCAAAGAATAAAACATATATTAACTTTCTCTAGCAATTGTGATAAAAACAAATTGACTTCTTTAGATTTCCAGGGCTAACAGTGAATCAAGTATTGCGAATTACCGATAAACTATTTGATTTAAAAAATTATTATGATAGATTTAATAAAAAATAAGCTTTCGTTTTAACTCTTTCTGAGGCCATGGGAAGTATATTTTCCACCAAATTCATCAATTTTTAAATGCAATTTTTAAGGTTGGCCTAAGTTTTCGCCGTTTTTCGATGAAACAAAAACCTATATGCTCCATTTTCTTATCTTAAACCATAGCGAAGTCTTTTGATAATTAATTATTAATTAATAAAATTAAAAAACCAAAAATAATGTCATCCGATAATCTAAATGAATTTGTTTTCTTGAATCAATCTGAATCCCAAAGTTATTTTATTATACCACTATTAGAAAAAAATGGCTCCTTAAAAGTTTAATTAAGGTAAATTATGTATACTGTATTTGATAAGTTACTTAAAAATAAGTGACTCTAAGATCACTATGCTGATGAAAATAAATAAAACTCAAATTAGCTTGTGAAAGTTTCTGTTTATCATATGCCAGCTTAAATTTAAACAGACACTTACTCAGGTTATATTATTTCCCATATAATGTGCACTTGAAGGATGATAGTTTTGAAAATTCATCATACTGTAAACTTTCTAGTCAAATGGTAACCATCCACAAACCATCTAGTGTTCATAAAATTTATACCTAATCAATCATGAATCGCCCTTTTACTGATAAGTTGTGTTATGTTCACAGGTCAGGCCCGCCGAGATAGAGGGGCAGAAGGGATAAAATCCCTGGGTAACGGGTCCACGGGGGCCCACCAACCAGGAATGAGGGAAAATATATTTTCTTATTTCCAAGAACAGAGGTGGGGAACCTATTTACACTGAAATACCTCATTAAATTTCAGCAGTTGGGTAAGAGGCCGCACGAGCAAAATCTTAATGTTTATTGTTCTGTAATCATTGTTTTATTATAGACAATTATATTTGGTAAGGCCGCAGGTTCCCCATCCCTGCTCAAGAGTATTTTATTTTTATCCATGACAAATGCGACCCGAAATGAGTTGAACTGTATTTTTACATTTATTTTCTCTGAATATAATGTGGCTAGAAGTCAGATTTTCGTAACAATACGTGACGTAACCGGGACATCGGTAGAAAGACCCCTGTCCACTGATTAGTCACTTCAGTTATAATTCACAAGGAGGGCCCGTATGCCAGTACTTGCTCCTGGGCCCGGATGTGCTCTCGGCGACCTTATCGCAGGTGTATCTGATGATAATTAGACGTATCTGGATTCCGAATAGTGGCGTAAAGGTGGATAAGGGGGGGTATATATGCCCCAGGCGCTTGTCTTGGGGAGGCATGGAAGCAAAATATTAGTGCACTTATGCCCCTTTTTGATATCAGATATGATATGGGAACCCAAATACCATGTCCCGGGTCACCATTTACCATTGATGACGACTGGAAGAGAAAAAATTATATTATAACCCAGGTGCCACTTACCCTTACTATGTCACTAGTCGAAGAAAAAGTAAAAGCTATTCTGCCATGTTTTTTAACATTTTGTTATTATGAGTTGTTTTCTTGTCTTAGATATTCGTCTGAATGCCAGTGCTAATGCACTTTTCCTCAAATTGAATGCAAAACGGGACCTTGTGAAAACCTCGAAAATTTAGCTAAAGAGCATTTTAGGTCTGTCTGCAGAAATCGCTCAGAAAATAAGGTTTGGTAGTGAGTTGGAAAAAGTTTGAGAAGTTAAGGTTGAAATAAATGATTTCAAAGAAAGGATTTCCGTACAGATTGTTTTAAATTAGAGGAGTTTAAAGGGAAGTGAGCATTTGGTAGTCGCATATAGGTATGTATGAGTATCTTTATTGTGGACAAAGGACAGTGGTGTAGTTACAAATTAAGCAGTGCCGAAATACTCTAACCTGGGTCACAAAAATCGCACTGTTTTTAAGGAGGTTTTTGTGATTGTTCTTTATTTGTTTTTCGTAAAAAAAAAAAATATTTATTTTTCGTAAAAAAATATATTTATTTTTCGTAAAAAAAAGCAACCCCGGAACGGTGTTCCGGTTCCCCTACACCCCTGGCGAAGAAGATTTAGCAGCTGATGATTTGATTTGGATGACTCTTCATTTAGTTGAAGTTCTTAAACAACTTCTGGATATAATCTTCAGCTTTATCAATTTTCTGGTAGTTTCCTACCAAGAGTGGCGTTAGAGTTCGCCCGACGGGTCAAGGTTTCTCCGACAGGGGGGAAAGACCTGCTGTACAAGGGGAGAGGCTTAATGATCAGGGTCGGACTAAGCTCCGTAGGTGCCCTTAGGCAATGTAAATTTCGGGGATGCCCTTTCCCCTTCGAAAAGCAGATACTTTTTATTGACAGTAATTTAAAATCTACAAATCCAGTTTTTAATTAACATATATATCGATAAACTGAAATAATAAAACATTCAATTGCGGTTGATCTTCAAGATCTTCACTGATAATGGTATTAGTATCTAAAGAATAAAAAAGTAATTTTAAACAAAATATAGTAAAAAAAAATTACAAAACGTTTTTAACTCATTATAATTACTCAACTA
>BGPR01020261.1:0-28091 GCA_013235015.1 Araneus ventricosus
TTCTGTCCTTATTAGCACAAAATACTCTTCAATATTCACACCAAATATTTACAATGTTGTGCGGCATTCAAACTATCGTAGCAACATCGTGGAGATAGCGAAAAATATCTTGTGCTAACGGGTGTCTCAAATTTATTTAATTTAATTCGTTTTTTTTCTCATTACAGAATATATGTGAACTTATGGAATGTGGATCGATGTTCTTCCTCCTGGACTTGGATTTGATTGAATACATCAAATCGTGTTTTGGGTTATCTGGAGAGACCAACAACTGCCATTTAATTTACGAAAATCTTTCTGATTTTCACTTTCTGGATATGGAAGCAAATTATAATTCATACATTAGATACAAGAAGCATTTTGTGTATCTCCACTGCACCAAATACGTGGGAGTGTTTGTTAGAGCATGGATTAAAACATCAACAAAAGAAATTTCTGGCACCAGAAATGAACTCCAACATCGATTCAAGACAGATGTCGAAAATTGCGATCCAGAACAGACTTTTTTTTGTCATGATTTCTTCGAAAGCTGGCTAATAAAGTATGCGAACATGAAAAGGAAAGATGGCATGAGTGAAAGGTCCATTAACGAGCTTCTGCAAGAAAAGAGAAAAAACAAATTTTTTTTCCTAGATAAATTAACTGAAAACAAAGAAAAGTTGGAGACAGCCAGGAAGGAACTTATAGGTGAAAATGTCCAGTTAGAGGAAGGAAAACACCATGGAGCAGATGAAATCGACGAAGAAGCTTGGGAAAAATACATTATACAAAAGAAGGAATATTCACATGTAAAAAAATATGCATATGAGAATTTGATGTTTGATAAAATTATTCCTGATTTTATAAAAAATCCTTAATCCTTAATAATATAATAAATGACAAAGTGTGTCTGTCTGTCTGTTTGTTAAGCTTTCACGGCAAAACTACCAAACCGATTTGGATGAAAATTGGCAGAGATGTAGCTTGAAACCTGAGAACAGACATAGGATATATTATTTTATCCTAAATTCAATATTTTTGACTACATATAACAATTAAATAATTAACAAAGATTTTTGACTCGGCGATTCTCGATGAAGATTACTACTTTATTTTTCAATGTCACGTGATCCTTCAGGAATGCGTAAACATACCGAATCAAGCATCACGTGATCTTGCTGAGAAAAGAAAAAAATAATTAATTTGCGGAATAATAACTGCAAAATAGACGCCGGGACAATTCTATTGATAGATAACTTTGAAAATATTAAATTTAATATTTCTATTGTTGTAGCTTTCAATGTTTACTTAAAATAAGAGCTTAATTTAGTGGAAAGGTTGCCAAAATTATTATTTATCGCTTTTTTTTATCGACATCCAAGATTTGCTTGGTGGTTAAATTTGTAACCAAAGGATTTGGATAATCACTGGTGTTTAAATTCTAAACCAAACGATTTAGCTAATAACAATAGTTCCATTTCGAATTTTAATGCTTTAAGAGCTTTTTTTTACAAGAAAGGATTATACAAACACAAAGAACACGGAATTCAACGTTTTGTTTACTAAAGAAAGAACTGATTCAAACTTGGCGCTTGATACAGTTGCCAAATAGATTTAGCGATTGCTAGAGATTCAAACAGTGCACTGAATTGGGAATTTTTCATAATTATTCACAGTACAGAGGAACTGATAAGCAAGGTTTATCCTGCCCTACAAGCTAATATGAGGAATGGAGATTGGTTATTGAATGGGTAATTTTGGTACTGACTAATGAAAGTTCAGATAAGATAAATGAAAAAAAAATTACTTCGCAAATGGAGGGATGTATTACAAAATATCTATCTGTAGATATGGTAATGGGCAATAACAAGTAACATCATATCCTGTAGAGTTCTTAAACTCCTTAGAATTGTCAGGGGTACCTTCCGACAAGCTGAGATTAAACGTCGGTGTTCTAGAACTATTGATACGCAACCTGGATGTACCGAGACTGCGCAATGGCGCACGGTTACAAATTACATACCTAGGTCAAAACATCGTGCCAGCTAATGTTATGACTGGCATAGCCAGATGAGAGAGTTTTTTAATTCCACGCATTCCGATAATACCGAAGAATTTAATATACCACTTTAAAAGGTAACAATTCCCTTTAAAATTAGCATATGCCAGGCTGAGGGCCAGACACTCAAAGGAGCAGGCGTACGTTTGGAAAACCATATTTTTCGCATGGGCAACTATATGTGTAGTGTTTACGTGTGTCCAGCCCACAAAAACTCTACATCCGTGCAAAAAACGTAGAACAAAAAGCGTCGTATACAAAAGTGTGTTAGCATAGATAATCAAATTACCTAACTATATCAGCAGACACTCCTGTCGTCCAATTATGTGTTATCAACCGTCAAAACTTTTAATTTCCCGTTTCAACATGTAACGAAACATTTACTTTCGTGAATTAAAAAAAAATAATAATTCAAATTCTTCGCGCACAAAGTCGCGGGTAACAGCTAGTAATATAATAAGTGTGAAATTGTGTCTGTCTGTCTGTTTGTTACGCTTTCACGGCAAAACTACCAAACCGATTTGGATGAAAATTGACATAGTTGTAGCTTGAGACCCAGGAATGGACAAAGGATATGTGATTTTATCATAACTTGAATATTTTTGACTACAGGCAACAATTAAATAATTAAGGAAAAAAGGCCCATTGACTCAGCGATTCGCGATGAAGATTACTAAATTATTTTTCAATCAACTGTCACGTGAACCTTAAGAAAAGCGTAAACAGGTGGAATAACTTATTTTTAAATTCAAACATCACGTGATCAAAAAGAAAACTGAGATTCTGTGATCTTGCTGGGAAAATAAATAAATAAATAATTTGTGGAATAATAACTGAAATTACTCAACTCAACGCTTGATTTTAATTTTTTGAGATTGCAGTCTATTTAATTTTAGTTATTTATATTTGTATCTTTTTGTTATCAGATTTTATTGAAGAAAATTGACTCCAGGACAAAAGTACATTGATAGATATGATATAGTTGTAAGAGTTTTTGGATTAAAATTTAAAAACTGATGTTAATTATAACTAAAGGTAAAATATACGAAGATATATTTTGTTTTATATTTTCTATTGAATGGTGGAAGCGGATGACATATAGCATGGTGGATGACATATTCCACAGATTGTAAGGGCCTGATGATACCATTGAGTTCAATAATGATGCAATTTACAGTAACGGAGAATATATGAGGGATAGAAAAGGGTTGTTGAATTGTTAATTTTGTAACTGACTAATGAAAGTTTAGGTCAGATAAATGAAAAAAATGTTACAAATAGAGGGAGATATTACAGAATATATATTTGTAGATACACTAATGGGCAATAACAGGTAACATCGTATCCTGTAGAATTCTTCAACTTCTTGGAATTGTCAGGGGTACCTTCGAACAAGCTGAGATTAACATTCGATGTGCCAGTACTATTGATACGTAACCTCGATGTACCGAGACTACGCAATGGCACACGGTTACAAATTACATAACAGAGGGCAAACCGTCTTGCAAGCTACTGTTTTGACTGGCATAGGGAGAGGAGAGCATGCCGGCATTCCGATAATACCGAAGGATTTACTATCCAATTTCAAAAGGCAACAAATCCCTTTAAAATTAGCATTTGCCAGGCTCAGGAATTGTCTATTTACACTCAAAGGGGCAGGAGTACACTTGCAAAAAAACCCTATTTTTCCCAAGGGCAGCTATATATGGCGTGTTCACGTGTGTCCAGCCCACAAAAACTCTATATCTGTGCAAAAAAAGTAAAATAAAAATCGTAGAATACAAAAGTGTGTTAGCATAGATAAACAAATTACCTAACTATATCAGCAGACACTCCTGTTAGTCGTCCAATTATGTATTACCAACCGACAAATCTTTTAATTTCTCCTTTCAACATGTAACGAAACATTTACATTCGTGATTTAGAAATATTTAATAATTCAAATTCTTAGCGCACGAAGTCGCGGGTAACAGCTAGTAATATAATAAATACGAAAGTTTGTTTGTCTGTCTGTTACGCTTTCACGACCAAACTACCAAACCGATTTGGATGAAAATTGGGAGAGTTGTAGCTTGAAACCTATGAACAGACGTAGGATATATGATTTTATCCTAAATTCAATATTTTTGACTACATATAACAATTAAATAATTAACAAAGCCCATTGACTCAGCGATTCGCGATGAAGATTACTACCTTATTTTTCAATCAACTGTCACTTGATCCTTCAGGAATGCGTAAACATTTCGTATAACTTATTTTTAAAATCAACTGTCAAGTGATACTTAAACAAACTTAAGCCTGTGGAATACTTATTTTTAATGTCAAGCATCACGCGTTCATGTAGAAAACCGCGATTATATGATCTTTCTGAGAAAATAAATAAATAATTGTTTTGTGGAATACTAACTGAAATTACTCAACTCGACATTTGATTTTCATTTTTTGAGTTTTCAGTCTATTTAATTTCAGTTATTTATATTTGTATCGTTTCCTTATCAGATTTTATTCAAGAAATTGTCGATAAATTGAAGATCTATTGCCAGATATGGTTTTTGTATTTAACTTGAAGTCTACTCATTTATTTTACGTAATATTTTGTTCTAAATTTAATGTAATAAAAGCCCTTAAATCAACTAGACATGAACCCGAACTACTTATCCCTTAAAGGTAACCCTTCCGTGGGCATTTTGTTTAATTGAACGGAATCCCACATATATATGCGAGAGAAATGTTTAACATCAATTGAAAACAAATAAAATAAACATATGTTTTAAGACAGGAAATATTTTTAAATATTATTATTAATATTATATTATTATATAATATAATATTAATAATATAAAATAATATTAATAATATAATATAATGATATATTATTATATTATTTTTAATATTAATATTTCTTTAT
This sequence comes from Araneus ventricosus, assembly GCA_013235015.1. Lineage (NCBI taxonomy): Eukaryota > Metazoa > Arthropoda > Arachnida > Araneae > Araneidae > Araneus > Araneus ventricosus. Next base: position 4,950 of record BGPR01020261.1, read on the forward strand.
TAAAAAAACCTCTTAGTAAACAACATTCCGTGTGAAGTATTTTTCGTTGTTCAAAAATTTTATTATAATTTAATAACCCCGAAATTCTTAGCTTGTCAAACGTAAGTCAAAAGTTAAAATTTCAAAGGAATTCTTTTTCGAAATTCTAATCAAAACGAAGCACTTCTACGCTTGTCAAACTTTGGCAAAAAAATATTATCAAATTATATCATCACGATTGCAATTAATAATCAGATGCATCTTGGCGTCCAAACTATAGCACGAGCATGATATACCACTGACATAATTTACTACTTTCTATTAAAAAACGGAAATTAACTTGAAATATATGATTAATATAATTTAAAATTTCTCGGGAACTATTGATCATAGCGCGATAAATTTTATATCAATCGATAGAAAATTCTAATTCACTATTTTAGAGCTATTAAATTGGAAATTAGAACGACAATTACTCTTTTAAATTTAAAATGACTGAAATTTAGGTTCTCTAACAATGAAATAATGCTTTTTAACGTCTCGCAGTGCTATGGTGCGAGTTTTTTTTGTTGGTGAGGTCAGAACGTAACCGAGAGACAGATCTGGGCTATTATAATAGTAATAACTGCCCTCCTTTGACGACCAGCTTTTTCCGCCGTAAATATTGGTTGTTATTAATTTCAATTGAAATCTCTTATACGTATCTCTGTTTTCACAATTCACACAGCTAAGTACTTTTAAATTTCAGATTGTGATAGACATAATCCGGTTTTAATCCATATTGTTTTAGAAACTTTAAACATGTTTTGTTTATTGTGTCATACACCTCGCTGTTTAAAGGTCCATTGATTTCCTCTTAAATTTGACCTTTCACATAAAACACAAATTATAAAAATTCACCCAAAACAATACCGTGCAAGGTGAATCGATACATGTTCATAAAAATATCAGAAAAGTAAACGGAATTTTCAGTATCGGAATTGTGTGCGTGTTATCTAATATGTTTTATAAATTACTTAATATCTTAGAGAGAGTTTTCCTCCAAGAGAAAGATAAATGTTGGCCAGTTTCTCCAAAAGTTATTCCAGGAAGATGACCGACGTTTTTACATTTGGTATTCTAGATTTCTATGTGACGTAGATCAAACTTATAACTAAATATATTTTTGGTTCAAAATGAAAATGAAATCAGTATAGTAAATTTTTGGCACCTTTGTATCAATGGCGTCCCTGGGGTACAGTAAACCAGACTGATATTAGAGACTAAGTGTTCTAAGGCCAATCTGACCAACAGTAGATACCATGCTTTTCCTTTATCACCAGCCCTTGAAACATGGATTTAACTAGATACTCTAGACTAATAGGGATTAGAACACATACTCCCATCAAATATTATATCACTGTTCTAAAGCTATTATAAATAACATCCAAATATTTATTTGTATGTAGCAAAACCTAGAAAAATATTCGAACTTTATACAATCTCGGTTTTATTTTATTCAAAGTTAACGTTTTTCAAATGACAGTTTTATAAAACTGTATAACCTGCCTTATGTTCATGCGAAGCGAATACCTATAAACAATAAAAAAAATAGATTACACTTGCTACAAATTGAGCAAATGTACATGCTTGTCATAGCTGGTCGCCAAATGCACATACATGTAATATATTACAATTATAGTTGTCTTAGTATCTAAGATAAGTATTACATGTTCACTTTTGCACTCCAACTTACGAAAAGGAAAAAAATGCATTCGTAATCTTCTTGCAATTTAATAATTAAATTATACTGATACGCAGAGCTAACTGAAAATTAAATTTTACGAAGTGGTAGTAAGCCTTTTTAAACTGTAGGTCGTGACTCCAAGTAATTAGTAATATTGATAGTTTTGAAAATTATATTTTGATTTAAACATTTTATTGAAATGAATTAAATAATTGTATTTTGAACTTCTTTTCTCATTATTATTTAATGTTTGATGGTTCTTAATCGTTATCTAATTGGCATCGAAAAGGTTTCTTTCCCTACTCAAAAAATGGAAAGAAATTGAGCCCTGTTGAAGTACTGAAAAAGCTCGTTTCCTATTGTTTTGAATATCTATTGCTGGTGGTGCCATCTATTATCGAAGAGCAAAACTGATTTATTTTTATTCGATAATGAACTCGTGTATGTTTGATATTACATCAAAAACTAGTATGCAAATACTTCATTTTATACTGTTGGATGAAAAATAAATGCCAATAAATTGCTTATTTCAAAGCTTCAAATACTACTTTTTCTCACTTTCGAATTATTTGACTACTTGTGGGCCATGTACACAGGAATACAGCCAGTGAAAACCATTCATTGATACAATTTGTAGCAAAAATTTATATTAGAAGTATACTGTTCTTAAAAAGTTCAAGTATCTGTTCTAGCAGAAAAGCCTGGTATAAAAATCAAAATGAAAGAAAAATTTTTGTTTTCTTATGTTTTTTCCTTGTCAAATAAAAGAATACTTCTCAATAAGAGAATTTTTTTTCGTATTAATAAAGATAACTTTTTCGAAATATGCAGGTAATTAAAATATCTTAAATTCATTGATTTTTAAGTGTGAGACATTTGTGAATTTTATTTTCTTCATGCTTTTGTATCTTTGCTTATAATTTCTATACATGTTGCTCAGGAAGGTTGTTTACAAAATTTAGGGTATGTCAGGTATATAGAAACAAACCATTTTTGCGAAAAGACATGGTATCGGAAACGCAAAAATGGACCGCTGGGGGGGGTGTGGCTATTTGCCAGTGAATTGAGCAAAAGAAAAAGATACACCAGGCGAAATGTTCAACTCAAACCAAATTAAATACAAATTTAAAATTGCACATCAACCCAGTTGTATGAATAACAACATTGAAGCGTGTATCGTTTAAAACGACACGGCCTTTGAACACTTATTTTAAGTACTCTAAAGGTTTGTTCTTGATGCTACATACTACTTTCCATTATTCATATTTGTCCTGCTGAGTACATCTTGTTTCTCATGAAATTGCGTTGTTGTGTTGTTGTAAATTTATATTCCATTCAATTTTAGGTAAACATTTCATCTAGTGTATCCTTCTCTTTTGCTTAATTCACCACCAAATAGCCCCCTTCGCGTTTTCAACCCCATTTTCTATTGGAAAAATGACTTTTTCTATATGCCTGACTTGACCTTAAAATTTGCAAGCGACCTTTCTCAACATTCTGTATAACATGACAAAACCTTATAGTCCAGTCAACGTAGGAAAAATAGAAAAAAATGGTGTAGTTTTGAAATTTGGCACAGTTATTGGGGGTAGTGTCCTAAACGACATACTAAAAGTCCCCTCCTGTGGGGGGTGCGCGAGGTTGTTTAAAGGGGGAGTTTTCAGTTTTTCTTAAATATTTCGAAAACTATGGGTTCTATCGAAAAAATAAATCTTTTAATGTTGTTTTTCACGTAACGCGCTATAGTAAATTTGTATTCAATTCAATCTGGGTTGAACATTTTAGCTAGTGTATCCTTTTCTTTCACTTATTTCACTGGCAAAGAGCCCTCTGTTGCGGTCCCCCTTTGCGTTTTCCGACTCCATGTTCTATTGCAAAAATGGCTTGTTTCTATATCCCTGACCTAACCTTAAAATTTTAGTTGCCTTTCTGAACACCCTGTATATAATGAAAAACCTTCAAAAAAGAATTCTTTAGATACGGATCAGACATTGAAACTTATGAAAGTGAACGTTAATATCACATTAATACATATGCTACCATTTTACAAATGCATACTGGATACTTTTAATTTGAAACAAAACACTTGCATTGTAATGGAAAAAGAAATTTAAGGAGAAGTTACCAAAAATATACATGTTGATAGATTATATAGCATAAAGATAATCAAATAAAATTAAATTGGAAATTAAAACATATTTAAAAATAAATTTAAACATACACTACAAAATTTAAATAATGTTTAAGTAGCGCGCAATATGCCGATGCATACAAATACAAAGGAAGTCAAAAATTATTCTTAGAAAGTAAAAAACCAAGAAATACACTCCAAAAGAATAGAATTAAACAAACAAGGAATCCATTCTAGTCCACTTTTTCAAGGGCTATAGACTATATTCGGTATGGATTCAAATTATTTGGGAAATTTTTATTTAAGAAGCTTGACTTTCATCTAACAAAGCTTCTCATAAGCCGAAATTTCCCAATCAAAGACTAACAAGACAAACAACCAGCAAAAGAATTTTTTAAAAGAACAAATAAACATAATACCGCTAACAAGATTGATTTAAAAAAATATTAGCTATATATTGATAAATTATCGTGTTTGAAAGTATTATTCTTGTAATAGCCATAATTCTTCCTTTTATCAAGACTGTAATGGAAATTATTGAATCAACAAACAATGTTAAATGTTATTGCATTTAATGTATATCCAACGAATCTCTTAAAAATATTGTATAACTAAGTATAATTGCTAAATTTGTTAGTAACAATTTTATAAATAAATTTATAGTCACTCAGTCATTAAATCGTATTTTTGATACTTAAATAAAAGCGCAGAAAAACGTACGTCACAATCTTCTCTCTTTGACTTTCGTATACATAAGCCTAAGGGGTTAGCTTATAAGGGAGATCCAAATTGGTTGTGTCTTTGTTTTATAATACCACTTAACTCGATTATTTTCAATTGGCAGCAATAAAAATTGTTTAAAAATATCTAAAATTAACTTTTCCATGGTTATATAATTTTTTGATATTTTCCTGCAATATTTTCAAAACCTTTATCCGGAGAAGAATTTTAAACTATGTTAAAATACCAAAAAAATCTATTCAAAGATGGAAATTTATTGCTGCACCCTCTTCTACCCATAATTTTCTCATCTCTCTTTTTCCACTGTTTCTGAAAAAAAAAATTAATTCTTGTCATTCTTAATGGAGAATGTTCACCGTACGTGGTCGCAGAAAAAAAGTTACATTTGTGCTCCAGTTTCTTGCAATAAAATATTAACCAAAGCTTTCTCAAAATTCTTTTTTTTTCAGCGAAACTCGATATTCAGATAAAAGTAATAATAGTTTACACATTGTAGAAGATACGCATTAATTATCATGGGATGCTATTACACCAGTCAAATACAACTTTTCCCAGTTTCATTGTATGCAAGTAGCACTACTAACATCCTCTATAACGAAAGGCTGCGAAAGTTTACAATACATATACAATATTTATTGAATATTTCAAAGTTTTTGTTCGTAAAGTAGAGGGTTGTTCGAAGAAATGTATAGAAAACTGTCATTAAAGAAATGAATATTCTTTGAAAAAAATGCGGCATTTTTGTTGAGGTAAAAATTATTATTCTTTGCACTTTAAAGAGATGTCATATGCTAGTTAATAAAAATTCAAAGGAAATGAAATTTCTGTCGAGCCGTTCAAATACAAGTGTTACCAAAACCGTTCAAATAAAAGTGTTGCCAGAATCAGCTGCATGCCAGCAACAATATTAGCGACATTCCTTACCGAAAGTTGGAATCATATATATATACCCAATATTTAATGAATATTTCAGAATTTCTGTTCATAAATTAGATGGTTGTCCGAAGAATTGTATTAAAAACTGTCATTAAAGAAATAATTATTCTTTGAAAAAAATGCGGCATTTTTATTGATGTAAAAGGAATTATTCTTTACACTTGAAAGATGTCATATGTTAGTTATTAAAGGTTCAAAGGAAATGGAATTTCTGCCAAACCGTTCAAATACCAGTGTTGCCAGATGTATGTGTTTGCAAGCAACAATACTAGCGACATCTCTTACTAGAAGGTGGATTCATATATGTACCCAATATTTATTGAATGTTTCAATTCATAAAGTGGGTGGTCGATGAAGATATTGGAAACTCATTAATGAAATATATTATCATTAACACAATATTATTCTATTCTTTGACAATACTTTGACATTTATCTTAAGGTAAAAATAATTATACTTTACACTTTAAAGAGAAGTCACATAATTTATTAAAGGTTGCTGCCAAACCGTTCAAATACAAGTGTTACCAGATTTAGTATCGTGCAACCAACAATACCAGCGACATCTTTTACTAAAAGGTGGGATCATATTTGAATCATTAACTGCAGAAAGAGAACAAGTCTCAAAATACTAATTTCACAGGCGACATGAAAAAAAAAACACTATTCACCATCGTTCCTGGTGAAACAAAATTCAATTTAATTTTTTTTCTACAAATATGAGGCTGTCTTCTAATATATATCTCATGCACATCTTTAATTAAACAACATAACCATCCTTCTTTTAAATATGTTTAGAATCTCAGACTTGTTACCCTTTTGCAATCGGCGATTCATTTATATGTCCAGTATTTATTGAAAACTTCAGAATTTCTGTTCATAAAGTGTATGATTGTAGGAAGAAATGTATTGACATTAATGAATCAAATTAACATTAGCACAATATTAAATTTATTGAACAGTTAAGTGCTATTTTATTACATACTTCATGTATTGATGATTCAGCACACAGGTCTCACAACAAACAGTTCTTGTCAGTAACAAACATTCACAGAAAGCGAAAAATAAATACACTTGTACAGTCCTAAGATTTGATTGTACGGTTCTGTTGTTCGGCACTAATTATTTTATTAAATAACACCATTTTTTTAAGGCTCGTTAATTGCTTAAACCGCACACCACAAATATTCTATATTACAACTGCTTAGTTCTATATACTTGATCCCTTTAGCTCACAACACGGTTAAGTCAAAAATAGTTTCTATGCAAAATAAATTTGTAATATTATATTGACTATTTTCGTCGGAAAGCAAAGCAATCCATTTTTTCCTTTTCATAATATAGGAGAAATATTATCAATGGTTCGTTTATTATTATTTAGAGATTTATTGAAATATATGCATGTGGTAACCCTTTTTGAGGGAGCAAGCTGCTTAATATCTAGTTTGGTTCGTTTATTATAATGCAGAACTTAAATGGAATAAATAGTAATTAATAACAGTGGATATCCTTATAACGCCCTCCTGTATAGCGTGAATTCGTATTAACGCGACGAAAAATTTGGGATTAATTATCATACATCGCGATTAACAGTTCCGTATTACGCGTAAGATTAATTTAATATATTCATTTTCTTGTTTTGTTTAGAAAAGCAAATGTACACACTCTTCTGTTGTTTATATACGAACAGTGAAGCTGGCTGTTTAAAAAAATAACATCTCACAAGCAATATGAGCAATTTCAATTTAGAGACATGTTTGAAATTGCATAAATTTGTCCGATACGTAAAACGCGATTTCCTGTCACATGGAACGTGATACCCGCGTTGTATGGTAGTCCACTGTCTGTGTATATGATGGACCTTTGTGCGGAGGCAGCTGCTCAATTTTTAAATTCACACCGACTCAATTTTAGCTTGCTTCTTGCCTTGTTTTGACCCTTCTAAGAGTGTGCAGGTGAAAACTGAGGGCGAGGCATTTTTCTAACGTAATCCCCGCTTTATAAGGACTGCCATGTATGTATATGTTAGGCCCTTTTTGCCGACACAGCTGTTCAATTTTTAAATTCACATCGATTAAATTTAATTTTGCTTCCTGCCTTGTTTCGGCCCTTCTAAGAACGTGCAGATGAAAACCGAGGGCGATGCATATTTCGAACGTAACCCCCGCGTTGTACGGCAGTTCACTGTGTATGTATTGTATATGACAGGCCTTTTTCACGGACACAGCTGTTCGGTTTTTAAAATAACACCAAATCTATTTCAGTTTGCTTCCTGTATTATTTTAGTTGTTCTAAGAGCGTGCAGATGAAAAAAGGGGGCGAGACACATCACGAGAATGTGCTGATTCAGCAAGTTAGACGCAATAATGTATTCGATCTAAACTTTCCCTCAAATTACTAAGGGTCCTTCGCCCTCCTTTGCTTTGGGCCTTGGAAAGACCAAGAGACATATTTATCACCCTCCAAAGATAATGCTCAAGTTTCGATCTAGGTTTTTAACAGATAGTTCCTTATAGAAGAGACAGGAGAAAAGGAAATAAATGTATAATGTAGAATCCTAAAATACCATATTTAAAATTATTTTTTATAATACGAACAGTGATGGTAGAATAAGGAGATATGTAATAAAAAAATAGCTTTTATTATCCTAATGCATTAAACTGAGTTTATTGGCGTCAATAGCGGCGGAACCTGGTATTCTTATGATGTCTTCTTTTGTTTTAGTTTTTTAACAAATTCTAAAGCTTGGAAAAATCTGAACTTGGAATTTTATTTTTAGTACTTGAGAATTATTTATTGGAGGTTTCTGAAATACAAAATGGGACTTAACCACTTGTGAGCTAATCGGCTCATGGAAAAAAATCATAAATATAGAAAATAACTATGATAAAAAAATCAAATTTAGATACATTACATTTGAGTAGTGAGATGTATTTTCATAGGAAGTGAAAAATAAGTTTATAGCTTATGATAATATAAACTTCTTCTAAACCATTTTATATTGATGTGCAAAATTTAATATAATCAAGGAATAACTATAATGGATTATTTTGATATCAAATCAGAATTATTTTAATGATAGATTTCTTAACAATAATAAATTCATATTATTGCAACTAATTATTTCAAGATTTTGAAAAACTGCAACATACGTAGATTATAGTGTTTTTATATATTTCCAAGAAATATAAAATAATTTTTTTCTGAACGGAACTTTTACAGTACTTATTTCATGAGTAATCTTTCATAACTTTTTAAATTTTATTTGTAAATATTGAATATACCATAGCGTTAATCATATATTACCTTTATATGAAATGTTAAACAACTTTTATGAACTAAAGAAATTCATTCAGTTTTAAATCAGAAAACTCAATACCCGAATTTACATTCAGGCATTAAAGTATATCTGTATCTTGAATTTTAATCTCAATGCCTGGATTTACATTTAGGTATCAATGTATAAGTATCTTGAGTTTTAGTCTCAATGCCTGAATTTGCATTTAGGCATCAATACGTGTGTCTTAATGCCTGAATTTACAATCAAACATTCTGTTCATAACGTTTGTTTCTATTAAAATAAGCATAGAAAGTAAAAACTATCATCTGAGAAGCAAAAAATTTATTATAAAATTATTATTATATCAGTTAAGGTTTCTTAGCGATAAAGCATAACTTTCCGTAGCAAATATTTCTGTCAGTACATGCTGAGTAGTTTTGAAATATTAACAACAATAAATATCATGTTTCTCCCGAATATTTTGAGCTATTTTACTTATGAATTCTCCAATAGGCTTTTCAGTATTCAATATAAAACATTGATTTGAATGTTATAAGGCAATTCATCAATAACAAATAAATAACTAAAAACAAAAGACAAGCATTCGAACAACACGATAACGTAAATATCATTTCTATTTGTGCAACATAAAGAATTCAGTTACATTATATAACAAACAACATAAATACATAGTTGACAAACATGCGTGAATGAATAAATGACGATAAATAACTTCAAGAGATCATGGATATTAATAAAAATGAAATGACGTTAATATTGCAATTGCTTTTATTCTACAAACTAAATACAAATTCTAATAAATAATCTTCATATACATTTGATTACCAGCATGCATTGTGACAAATAATAAGACATTTTTGTAATGTTTTGCATTTGCTCTGAAACAAAATATATATCGCAGTCAAAAAATATTCAATAATTCACAATTTTCAGAATAACACAGTACCATACACAAGTACAAAATAACACCTATTTCTGTGATTGTTGCATTTACTCTAAAACAAAACATATTCCGCATTCAACAAATTAAAAAATTTGAATCTTCAAAATAACACATAATAGGTGCTGGAAAGAGAATGCAGGCATTTTTCCATACTTTGTCTTGCTGCGATCGCTGTTAAGTTCTGCATTTTTGTAATGTTTTGCATTTGCTATCAAACAAAATATGTATCACAGTCAAAAATATTCAATAATTCACAATTTTCAGAATAACACAGTACCATACACAAGTACGAAATAACACATATTTTTGTGATTTTTGCATTTACTCTAAAACAAAACATATTCCGCATTCAAGAAATTAAAAAAATTGAATCTTCAAAATAACACATAATAGGTGCTGGAAAGAGAATGCAGGCATTTTTCCATACTTTGTACTGCTGCGATCGCTGTTAACTTCTATTTATGCAAATTAGGACTTTTTGAATTCAAACTTTCAAGCTTTGAAGCACGCATTTTTAAAGAATAATGCATTAATTTTATATTGGATTCGATTTCCAAACAGAGTATAATAAAATATTTTGTTACGTATATTTAAATGCATATTTTCTTTTAAAAATATTTCTACATCTGAAATAACTTCAACAAAAGAAAGTAAATTAATTCTTAAATGCATTTGTCGCCTACAAAACCAAACACCTTCGTCGCTCAAACATTGATGTTTGAGTGAAATTTAGCACCTTTCATTCAAAATGATCATCAATACCAATTTGAACTACTTTATAGTTAAAAAGCCATAATAATATAATTTTAGGAGACGTTTTATTGAATTAATATCTGACATATTATCTGAACCTAACACCTGATATCAACATATGTATATAGACAGTTATGAAAATAAATGCCTGAATCTTATAAAAATGTAATTACCACTACATCTTATTACTTTTAGTAAGACGGAAATTCATTGTTTTATCATATACTAGTATTTAACATCAGAACCGCAAACTGGAGTGAGGTAGATTCAATATAATCTCTAAATGACATTAATAATTTCACAAAAATGATACTCGCTAGTATTTTAAAATTGTGATGAGAAGTAGCATTTATTTCATGTCCTCAAAACTGAAACAAACCTCATTAAAATCATGGAATTTCATTAAAGTTTAATAAACAAGCATCTTTTCAATCATAATTATCTCGTGATAAGAATTACTGCACAAAAGTCAAACTGCATTGAAAAATAATATGTCCATTTTAGAAATATATCAACTGGGACAAATTTAAAAATATCATAACCAGGAGACACTATGACAAAATCAAAAGCGTGACAACTAAGAAAAACTATGACAAAACTCATTAAAATTAGGGAGTTTCATTAATGTTTAATGAAAATTGAACAGAATAAATTAATGCAGGAAGAAATTAGCATTAATGTTGTTCAATATCTTTAAACATTGTCAAAAAAGTTCTCCAAAGATTTTTGCTATTAAATTAAAAACAAAAAGTTTTTTCCGCAGTTAATAAGAAAAGCATTTTGTTTATACGTCTTTTTTAAATAATTCAAAGAAGTATTTTCTTAATTTGGATCTTCTTGCTAATCATAAAAATCTTCATAATAAGAAAACTATAAGAAATCAAACTGCAAAAAAATAATAAGCTCTGATTTTAAAGATAGACCTTGTTCTTACTGGTACCTTATCCCTAATAGAACAAGATGCTCTGTAATATTGTCACGATATCTTAACGGTAGTGTTCGACATTCAGAATATCGAACAACGTTGTGGGGATATCGTACAATATCTTGTGCTAATAAGGAATAAAACCCTTTCTTTCAAATAATTTTGAATCATTTTAAAAGCAGTGCTCAAACTTTCAAAATCTGAGCTAGTCAAGCTGCAGTGCTCGGAACTCCTCTGAATTTATAGAAAACAAAATGATGAAGCAAGATATTTTCAGTTAATCGAATGCTTCTTAATCATACGTTTCATTTGTATAATTAACACTTTGGCTGCCAATCACACACTTTCACTCACGCCTGTGATTCACATCTAATATCTAATTTGATTACCTTTCTCTATTATGGTTAAGAGATACCAGAGAAGATGTCATCGAATTAGATAGAAGGTCCGAATCTCAGGATTGAGTCATGGCAGCGAACTTGTTAAATCTAGGTCGTTTTATTTTGAAATAAATCACACACAAAGAACTTTCATTGTCAAAAAAAAATCCAACTAGATCAATGAAATGTTACTAATCAGAGCCCTAAGCTTTTTTTTTTATATATATCTAATTGAATCCGGTTACTCCAAGCGTTGCTTATAACTGCATAATTTGAAATGCAGCAGGTTCTTTTGTTAAATAAAATTAAAACCAGTTTTTAAGCGATGCATGAATATCAGCTGCCTAACAATGACCGCAGCAAAATTGTTGCTTACACAACATTCAAGTAACTGTTTTTTAAAATTTGTTCATCACATTGAGTGTTTACAGCAAAACATATAATTGCCCAAATCGGCATAAATGTCCATTTGACTAGTTTATGTTCCAGAAGTCTGTGCGACAGACTCTGCCATTCATTTCTTAAACCATGTTCCGTGGCGCAGGAAAGGCACAGCTCATAATGGGCAAGGTTTCCCTCTCATGTTGTACAGGAGAACTTTTTCTATTTTATCTTTCAGCCACTCTAAGACTTGCAGGTCGTCGCTCTGTATGTACCGCTCATCGCCAGCGAAATTAAGTATCCAATCCTCCTGGAAATAAATAAAACGTTTTGTACTTTCAATAAAGGTATACAGGGCTTTCCAAGAAGGCGTTTACAATCTTTAAGGGTAGGTCAAGCATACAGAAACAAGTCATCCCTATTAGCACAAAATGCTCTACAATATTCTTACGATATCTTTACACGATGTTGTGTGGCATTCAGAATACCATAGCAGCATCGTGGAGATATCGTGAAGTATCTTGTGCTAATAGGGAGTTTTGCAATAGAACATGGGCCCTACAGGGGGCTCTTTGTAAGGGATTAAGTAAAAGAAAACGATGCGCCAGATAAAATGTACAACACAGATTGAATTGTACACTAATTTATAATAGCACAACAACCCAGTTGCATGAATAACAACAAGCGAAGTGCCCTTTGAACGCTTACTTTCAGTACTCTAAAGGTTTGTTGGTGATGTTGCGTCCTACGTGCCTTTATCCAATATATCGTGTTGCATACGACTTGTAATATCGTTATTCATGTTACTGGGTTTCTGTGCCATTGTAAATTTGTGATCCATTACATCTGTGTTGTACATTTTATCTGGTATATCCTTTTCTCTTAAGTTTGCGCTATGTTATCGTTTTCATTTATGCTGTCATTGGAAACTTGACAGAAAATCAAGCAGGCAAACGTTAGAAAACACCATAAAGGACAAATACATAAAATATAGCTCGACGAAAAGAATATTACTGTATAATTCAAAATCTTACTCTTCAGTCACATTGAAAAATGAAAATCCCTTGAAGATATTTGCACTGATTATCGTGTATTCAATCTATTCATGGTTACTCAAAAAGCCCACGATAATATTGTAAACTGTAAAGCAACTAGAATACAATACTCACTTAAGGAAATATCATTTGAAGTCATAGATAATATAAGAATATTCCTATTTAAATTATTACTTATTAAGTTATTTTAACTACGATTTCAAATGTAATTTAAAGGCGAACATAATACTGTAGGAAAGGATGGAGATCATTAAAAAATGTTCTGAATTTTTAAAAATATAGTATGGATGTTTTAGGAAAGTAAAAATAAGAATAAGCAACAACAGCAAAAAAAAAGAAATTAAAAACGATTTTTTCAAAAGTAAAAATGCTAGTCATGAAATAATTTTTTGTCAATACCTGTTTCACTTTAATTACAAGATTGTGGCCTTGAATGTGAGGTACTGTCAAGACGTCATCGACACTAATTACCCATTCGACAATCCATCCACCCCAGAAGCGACCCTTTTCCAAAAGAAACAAGTGCCTAGAACGAAAACATGAAGCAGACATTCATAATTAAATTTTAAGCAAGTGCTTAGAACATAAACATGAAATAAACATTTGTTACAAAATTAAAGTAAATTTCCCATCTTATCTCACCTATCAGTAACTGAAGCCACTCTTGTCCTGTCATGTGGTGACAAAGCAGCATGTGCCCAATACACATCCGTTTCTGCATAGTGTCCTTTGCTAACCTGCTCCAGAAGGTGGCAGCCTGATGAAAGATATGGAGAATATGGCCTGAGCCCCTGAAATGTAAGATTTTGATATGCATTGGCAAAAGGAAAAACAATTTTTAAAAAACTTCAAAAAATATCAGTGATTTTCATGTCCATCGATAATAAAAGAACATGTCTGCATGATCCCAGGTAGCAATTTTAGTTTGCAGCAATCTTGCTCTGCAAATCTGCAAGCTTGCAGCAAGTTTGACACCGCAAGAGTGCAAGCTTGAAACAAATTATTGCAAACCAGTTAGTCATCACGTGTCGAACTTGCAGCAAGCTTGTTGCGTCAAACACATTGCAAAGTATAAAAAAACAGAGTACGCAGACGAACCTCAGATTCGAACTCCCGACAAGCCGCTTCCAATACCTGTCGTCTTAACCACTCAGCCAGAGGAACTTCGATTGCGGATGACAGATTCCGCTAATAGATCATGCACCTACACGTTTTTTAAACTGTCTTCTTGATTTCATTAATTTTTTAAATTCTGAGTTGAAAGTATGACTTGAAGTCAAAGGGAGAGCGATTTTCGCTAATAACTATGTTTTGCTAATGGAGAAAATTATGAAATTAGGGTTCAAAATAATTACTTTTAAGTTAGGGACACAAAATCAATTATTACTTTTCAACAAACACTGACTGTTTTTTAAGTTTAATTTTGTTTAAAAACATTAAAATTTCAACATTAAGAAAAAGGCGATATATAGTTTTCTTTAAAGTGCGAGTTCTACATTTAGTAAAAAGTTGGGGAATTTTTTTAAATAATTTTTTTTATAAAAAGATTTAGTTTTTTTTCAAATTATCAATGATTTATTGAATTAATAAAAAGAAGGACGGTCTAGGAGATGCTATTAAAATAGGATATTTTTTAAAACAGAGACACACAAAGATCAAAATCAGATACACTACTGTATCCAGGTCGTGGTGTGTAAGTGTGCCGTTAATAGATCGTACATCTATATGTTTTATTTTAAACTGTTTTCTTGATTTCATTAATTTTATAAATTTTGAGTTGAGAATATCATTTGAAGTCAAAGAGAGAGAGCGATTTTCGCTAATAACTACGTTTTGCTAGTAGAATAAATTATGAAATTAGGGTTCAAAAGTAATTACTTTTAAAAATATGGGACAAAATGCAAGTTATTATTTTTCAACAAACATTGACTTTTTTTAGGTTTAATTTTGTTTATGAACGTTAAAATGTCAACATTAAGAAAAAGGCGATATATGGTTTTCTTTAAAGTACGAGTTCTATATTTAGTAAAAAGATAGAGAATTTTTCAATTTTTTTAAAAAAAGATTTAGTTTTTTTTCAAATTATCATCGATTTATTGAAATAATAAAAATAAGATCGGTCTAGGAGATGCTATTCAAAATCGGATGTTTTTTAAAACAGAGACAAAGATCAAAACCAGAGATATACAACTGTATCCAGGTCGTGGTGTGTAAGTGTGCTTGTATCAACTTTGCAGCAAATTTGTTTTGCAAGTGGGTTGGTCGATTATGCCATGTTACTTTGCAGGAAGTTTGCTGCAAAGTTGCCGCATCAAGTTTGTCATGACAAGCTAATATCAAGAAAAATCACACTTGCTGCAAGTGTGCGTGCTATCTGGGATGTCTCCTTCCTTTAATATGAAGTAAGTCACGTCAAATATTTTAATATTTTCTTGTATTCCGAGAGTGTGTGTGAGAGCGTGAGTGCGCCAGGAACGATGTTCCGCCACCTTTGAGTAAACTGTTAAATCTTTAAACATTTAATCACAAACTCGCTCAAATTGTTGGCAGCAACTTATAGTATGTGTTATTTGCTTGTGTATAATAAAATTTAAAATGTTCAGTGGAAAGAACTGGCATTAATCATGCAGACATCAAGAAACATAAAAATAAGAAATAACTCTCCGAATAATGCAGAAGAGTATGAAGAAGTATTCTTACTTCAGCGGGATTAATATATCTTGGCAAGCGCATCCTTAAGACAACACTTTCTCCCATTTCAGCAGCTCTAAAAATAAGATACCAAAATTAAAAAATCAATAGGTGGTCTTCGAAGTAAAATCCACAACTCTGTTTTAATAAATTTTATTGCCATTACCTTCTAATTCCATCAAAGGCCATACTGACCATATCCATGACGCCACCTGCTGGTTTAGTAATGAGTCCAAGTAGACCTTTACCAATTCCTCGGAAGAAACCTTCGACGCCTTCTTGTTGGCCTCCTGAGGTTATAAACAAATGCAACAAAAGATGAAGGAGTTGAATTAATTATAAAATTTTCAAGCATATGTCTGGTGGTGAAAATTAAAGGAACTGCACCATAGAGAGAAAAATTCAGATAGTCAAAAGATCCGATCTCGATGGTGTGAATTTCAGAATACGGAGAAAAAAATGACACAAAGAAAGCTCCAAAACTGGATGATAGCGGAAAACAGATTAACTGTCCTTAGAATAAACATAATTCATCAGCCATGGTATAATAGTTTAATCAAGTAGTTTAAAAATCTGGACATCGAAACTTCAGTTTCAGTACAATTTGAAACAATTCTATGCTAGCTATTAACTAACGTTTTATGAAAATTGTTTTACAAAAAATGTGTCATCGAAATATACAGGGTATCGACTCTTAACTTGATCCAATAGCTAATTTCTAAACCGTAAGAGATAGATATATACCTGCAACCTTTAATATAACCTTTTATACCTTTAAATGTTGTAAATAATTATATTTTATATTATTTGAATTAATAAATGTATTGATGAAAAATTACGAAGTGGTATTTAGTAAAATTTTTTTGACGCACTAAAATTTTAAACAAAAAAGTTCCACTCTTCTGCGACCAAAACTGACAGAATTGTGGAGCATTGAATTTTATAATTTTAAACGAATCAGTGGCTGCGTCAAGCAACAGCTGTTTATTGACTGGAAGATCTTCCTTCGAGTAGTTGGCCATTGAAATGGTGTAAAGTGGTCTAATTCAGTGATAGTCAGTTTTAGTCGCTGAAAAGTGGAACTATTTTATTTAAAATTTAAGTGCGTCAAGAATATTTTACTAAATATTGCTTCGTAATTTTTCAGCAGTACATTTATTGATTCAAATAGTAGTAAATATAGTAATAGTAGTAAAATATAGTTCTTTACGTCATTTAATGCACTTTTCCAATAGGAAGTATGTGTCTATCTCTTACGGTTAAGAATTTAGTTATTAGACCTCTGCATTAGGCAAAGCTTTCAATTATCGTTATGATGTAGAACTTCTTAATATTTATTTCATACATTGGAGACTATTTACTTCTCTTCAGCGCACTTCTTGCGGCTGATAAATAAAAATTAAAAAACTTGAGTACTTTACCAGTGATAGGCTGCACAACAACGCCAGATAAGCCAAGAACCACTCCTTGAACAAATGTCTTGGAAGCAGTGAAGAGACTTTCTGGAAGGGAAGTTGATGGTAGCTGCATACGTTGTTGTCGCTTCTAAAAGACAATAAAAAAAGTATCAGTTTGTGTAAATCAGTATCTTAAAACTTTTGATAATGTTAGCTTGCTTTGACAGAATCTACTCGTAATCGCTATTATGTCCAAACAATTTGTACAATCCCCTTTTCGCGTGAAAGCTTTTTGCGATGCCATACAAATTTTTACGAAAGAAAGGAAATAAGAACACAAACGAAGCGTTAATTAATGATTACAAAAAAACCCATCGTTCCATACAGATGTTCGATAATTTTTTTAAAATTCTTGTCAACGATATTTTTTTTCATTTTTTAAAATTACAAATATTTTGACTTAGTCATGGAACATCACCATTAGGAACCAAGCACACTTTTATAGATTTCGAATTCATTGTTGGAAAGTTTACTTAAGTATGTGTAATTTGTTGATCAAAATCGGAAGAACTGCAGTCATTGCACAACAAATCGAATGAAATGACTGATTTGGAAGAAAAGTAACATTAGAAACACTTTTTCTGAATGTTTTGCGAAGATAGCTACATCTCAAAATACTGTTTTGTAGTAAGCCCTCATTTAATAACTACCTCCATTTATGAATCGGACAAGTGCTATGCTATGAAGTTTCCATTACCCTAGGAGGGCTCGACATTAATAGCTAAAAAACCATTTCTCATCAAAGAGCTCTAAAAGAAACGGATGCAAGTACCAGAAAAAATAGTTACCTTTCGATAATCATCGTCGAAAGTTAGAACAGATAATGTCTGGCCTAATGAACCAGTCACCAAGGATATGGCTCCGGCAGTTCCACCTATATAGTAAAAAATCCAAATTAAACACGCTTGCGTTTTTGCTTGTAATGCATTTCTTGAACTGTAATACAATTGAATTTGAACAATAATAATTACAAATAAAATTAAAAAATTTAAAAATACGTTTTTATTAGTGTACTAAAAAGTAGAAAATGTTTTTTTAATCCAAAATCTAGAGGTGAAAACAAAAATCTTAATAGCGTGAAACGCTGATACTTCAACAAAAAAGAGGAATTTTAATCACCTTTATAATTAAATTTTAACATTTAATTAAAATTTGGGAATTTACTTTCTTATAATATTGATCAAAGTATTTTCTTACCGTGTTGTTTTCAGCACCTCTCGCTTTCGCGATTTTTATTTTCACCTCCAGATTTTGAATTAAAAAAAATATTTTCTACCATCTAAAACATTAATAAAAGTGTTTCATTTCATTTTTTGCTCATTTTATTGATAATTATTTTCTATTTTCTGCTCTTTAATATGTTTCATAATTCAATATTATAATTATTATGGAATTTTGTAGCCAAATTTTTCTCAAACTCACTACCTGATAGTGCCTTGCATATTGAATAAATTTTATAATTGAAATTAGTTTATTAAATGTTAATTAAGTACTGAAAAATATTTAAAATTTGTGTTGACATAGGGAACCTACCATTATTCAAAATTACAAAACTATAGGATAGCAGGAATCGAGAGAAAAATCAGGTACAAAATTCCACCTCGACATGCATAAAATTTACAAATATGAAAGAAGATAAGTTAAATGAAAGCATATTAACACTAAATTCATCTTACCTATAACATGACCCAAAAGGCTTTGAGCTCCTCTTGCCAAACTCTCAGCAAATTCATCAGGACCTTTTATTGATCCCTAGAAAATTTAAAAGGAAACTCAGCGTTTCTTTAAAAAAAAAAACAGTACAACTTAATCCAGATAAAAGGAATTTTACCAGATATGGTTCATAGAAGAAATCGCCCAGTCCCCTTGTAAAATCCTTCAAGAGACCGTATGGATTGCCCAGTATATCAAGTCCAAGTACCATGACATATACTTGCTGTACTACTTGCGATTTGTAATGACTATGAATATCTGTCGCAAGATCTTG
The DNA here is from genome assembly GCA_013235015.1 of Araneus ventricosus. Lineage (NCBI taxonomy): Eukaryota > Metazoa > Arthropoda > Arachnida > Araneae > Araneidae > Araneus > Araneus ventricosus. The sequence goes on from BGPR01020261.1 coordinate 24,335, forward strand.
CCATCTACAGAGGATGCCTCGGCGTTCGAAATATGCTAGCCTGTTGAAAAAATTTTAAAAATTCAATCTGATTTTCTAAAAAAGCAGCAGATTATTGTAGTGTTAGTATTAATTAAATAATTTGTATGTGTTAATTACTTACGCTCATCTTTTATGGAACAAGTCTAGAAAAGAATTTTCAGTATGCAATTAGTTATGGAATCAGTGTCATTCTAACACAGAAACGTGCAAAAAATAAAGTGAAAGGGAATTGATATTTTACGTGTTGGGAATGGCATCACGCCATCCACCAATCAGCGAACAGTGACTGACGTCAGCGATTGTCGAGATTCTCTTATTTCATCAGATATGCTTGTAACTTTGAAACAGTAAATGATCCTATTCTTGTGGTCGTGCATTAAATCTGTGATTTATATTACATGACTGTTTTTGTAAGTATTTATGCTATTTTGTTAAAGCTGCTAAGATAGACAACGGCTGATCCCAGCGATACCCTTCTAACGATTTTGAAAGCAGCCAGCCTGTGCCAAGTTCGACGCTTCAGCAGGCTACATGCGACTCAACGATATTGTTTAGTGCTACCGTCTGAAGATAGTAATAAGTTTTTTTATGATAGTACTATCAATATGTTCGACAGGGAGAAAAAAAAATACACCAAATAGAAAGGTAGCGTAACCTATGACATCAGTGGCGAATTCAGGATTCAGGTCTGGGGGGGCTGAGGTCATAAAATTTTGTATCGTAGTGACTAATGTCAAACCCTCTCATGGCTTATATAAACCAAAACACCTCGAACTTTACAGGTTTCCTGACAATAAGAATAATAAAACACTATACAATACTTTCGATAATTTAATAAAAAAATACAACGAAATAACTGGCCAAAATGTTTTCGACCGCAATTCAACGCTAAAGTACAAGTGGAATGAATTAGAAAAGTAGGAAAATTTTCGAGCCTGCCAAGTCAGAAAGCAATGTTGTCACGATTTTATTACTATTTTTTTTAAAATGAAAAATTAAGATTCAGCTAGTTGTAGTGATTTTAAATTAAATCAAGAATTTTATTAGCTATGGGGGGAGGGCTGTCCGATAGCCCCTCCCTGATTCCGCCACTGTATGACATAGAAAATTTTGGTGGCATTCTTTCTAAATTAAGGCACGACATCAATACTAGGACCTTGAACTCCGACGGATTTAATCTCCAATAGGTTCATCTACATCTACACGGTAGAGGGACGGACCTCGTAATTCTCTGTTCTTTCATCAAACAAACTAAACTTGACCTATCAAACCGAAAATTTTGATGTTGTCCTTTCGAAACGAGTGCACGAAATCAGCGATAGGATGTTTTACTTTGACCGGTTTAATATTCAATAGGCTCCTCTACATGGCAAAGGGACGAATCCCTCTATTCTTCGGTCCCGAAGTTAACACTCTGCCACCAAATCACAGCTATTCAGACTCATACTCAATGAAATTTTTAAGTTTTGCCAACGTAGAAATCCGTTATTGGTATTACTTTTAAAATTCCTAACACGTATTGCTTGCTGTTTTATTTTAGAATTTCTTGACAGTATTACAAGAGTATGTAATGATGTCTCAAAATTCTGAAATCCAGTTACATATCTTTCATTTAGTTGAACACTTTCGGTATTCGTTGCATCAAGTAAATTATTCTTCTTAAGTCTTACCTTTTAAAAGAATGTGAGTATTGAGATATTTTGTGCTATTTAATGTGAAAAATCTAATAAATTTTTTTCAGAATGTTATTATGTCACAGGATTTTCTGCTCCATCATAAAAAAATGGTCAGGAATACTCTGCACTCCACTTTCTTTTATACTTCCATAATATATGCGTTTTGAGCATAGTTTCGCTGTATAATTGGCGCAGTATAGCCATATCTGGGCCATTAAACCCCAAATACCTGCCGTATAATGAAAATATTAAAAAATTTAAACAGATCTACAATTTCGGTGCAAAGGTTACATACCGAATTTCAATTGCCTATCTCTTTCCATTTTTGGGTTATCACGTTCCTACATGCAGGCAGTCTATCTTTGACGGATTTCGTCCAAAACTTAATGCAAATTTGCAATTTTGATATAAATACCACATGTCAAATTACATTCATTTAGCACTTTGTGTTTTAAGATATCTTGTTCCCATATTCACGGACATACAGACGGTCTATCCTTAGATGGATTTGAAGGAAAATTTAATACAGAATTACAATTTTGATGAAAAAAGCATTTGTCAAATTTCATTCATCCAGCTCCTTGCCTTTTGTCTTTCCACATATATACATGGAAAGACAGACAACCTTTTCGTTGATGGATTTTATCTAAAATTTGATTGACCGATTTGCAGTTTTGGTGTAAAGACCACATACAAAATTTCATGTCTAGCTTGTTTCGTTGTTAGGTTATCTTGTTCATATGCTTAGATGGACAAATATAATTCGGAAAATGTGTGATTTGGACACAAGGGAGGACTAAAACATAGAGATTCACCAAAATTTTCAGAATAAATTTTTTGACAATAATTTCTCTATCATACAATAGAAAATTAAAAAAATGTTAAAAAAATAGAAAATTAAAAAATGTTAAAAACAATAGAAAATTAAAAAACATTAAAATGGAAAAAAACTAGAAAAAAATATGAAACAGAAGAAGTAATCAACGATGATAACAATACACCTTTTTGCGCGCCAAACGCAGCAACATCCAGTTATCATCGTTGATACTTCTTCTGTTTCATATTTTTTCTAGTTTTTTCTTTTTTAATGTTTTTTAATTTTCTATTGTTTTTAACATTTTTTAATTTTCTATTGTTTGTTTTTGTATTTATTAGAATATGCAGCATATGCGCCATTCTGTATAATATAAAGGGTTTAATTAATTTTTAATTAATTCAAGAAATTTTTTTAAAATTATCTGTTAAATTTTATTAATTAGTAACTGTTATTTCTCTATCATCCTTCAGACAAAAGGAGGACTAAAACATGGAGATTCACCAAAATTTTCAGGGTGAAGTTTTGGACAATAATTTCTGTATGTATACTTCGGACACAAGGGGGACTAAAACACGGAGATTCACCGAAATTTTCAGGGTGAATTTTTTGATAATAATTTCTCTTTGTATACTTTGGACACGAGGCAGTAAAATTAAGGGAACAAACGAAACCTTATTTTGAATTCAAATCATGCTTATTGTCACTTTTTTGTCGAATAGATAAACTAGATAAATATATCACGTTTACAAGTCATAGCACGAAATATAAATTGATCTGGCAAGCTGACAAACCAAAGAGTAAACAAACCTGATTTCAACGTCCTTGACTTCTGTGAGAGTTGCCCCAACTGAGTTTAAAAGCAGATCCAAAATGTCACCTTGCAGAGAAGATGTTTGAGGTGTTGCTCTGTGAACTGTACCCCGAGGGCTAAAGCTGAGGTGAACCTGTTTGGGAAGCATAATTACTAATATTAGATTTCTCAAGCAACTAAAAGGAATAAGCATAATGAATTTCACCATTTTAGAACATCAAAAGTAAAATGTTTATTTTTAAAGTAACTGAGTAGCTATGAATAAAACTAGAAAGTATCTTGATCTCAGAGACAGTTGAACAAAAGGCAAAATTTCATTATATTAAAACAAATATTCACTATTGGTAGCAAAATTAGCGAGCTGCTAATATTAATAATTATTGCCAAAATTAATGGATTATCCATATTTATAATTATTAACAAAATTAATGA
>BGPR01020262.1:0-26394 GCA_013235015.1 Araneus ventricosus
ACAAACTTCCCCCGCGACTCGAAAAAATATCGTAGATGTGATACTCTCTGCAAAGGGTATGTGGGGACTGGATAGCTCTTCTCAATGTACTTCGTCCCGCTTATGGCTTTCACCGCCAATGACTTGTTTATTGCTTCCGGGACACAAATCTCAAGAGTGTACCGGGCCTAATACTGGCTATGGGGCCGAACGCATATTGGCCCCCATTACGACGTCCCCATCTCCTCTCATTATTGGGGTACGGGTGTTTAAATAATTTAAAGAATCGCCGTCACCATCTCAGTTAGCTACTGCCTATGTTTTAAAATTAAAGGGTTTGCACGCGCTACCTCCCATTTACGTTTGAACGTGTTCTTGATCACAGTTTCTTCTGACACAATTTTCGATAAAATCTTTAAAAAATATCATTTAGGAAAATTACACTCCATGCGTCTCTAGAATTCGAGAAAAGTGATTTAAATTCTTGTTAAAATGATTTATAAACGTACTGATTCAGAGTCTAAATTAATTCATATAGAAATCACCCTGTCCTAGAACTTGGCCGTTCGGTGAATCCGAACGGCTGCCTCTGTGAGTAGTAGCACTGGCATTATGGCCAACTACAAAATAGCCATCGCCGGCTTATGCACCAACCCCTCCCGTGGGAGGAGTTAGGCACAGGAAGCGAGTTTGCCAATATCACTTGTTAGTCTGGTAAAAGCTATAATTCTTGTAGTAGAGACAGGCAGCTTGAGTAACACTATTTATGAAGAGCTGCTGGATAATAAGCTAAAAGCGTCCTGGCTTTTGCAGTGGAATTTCTATGAGATAGAGCATTTCTTATTGTTTCAGAAATGACGAAACATTTAAGTTAAAAGAGACATTTATTTGGACGACCACATTTAAGAACATATTTACAGATCACCACATTTCCATTTAACAGGGTTGACACTTATCCTACATCTTATAGGTACAGCAACAGCTTACAAGGCACTGTTTCTCCGAGGAGGGAATGCTTAGAGGACCTACAGACCGTACCCAAAATGACTTAGTAGAGACAAGCATATATACTCTGCTAATAATCAGTAGATCTACATATCAGCTGCGGGAATCGAATAGACAACGTCATACGATTCCGATTAAATAGCTGCTAATATGGATGTCAAGTGAAGTGACTAGCTCACAGAAATGACGTAAAAATCTTAAAGAAAGGATGCTTCGAATCTTAGAGTAAAGGTACGAGAGACAATTTAGAAAAGATGCAAGCTTCGTAGCTTAAAACGCAGAATTTCCCAACAGGAGGTACAATCAACCATCGGCGATGAACGCCACCATTATTGTTGTGTCCGCTTACGTATCCAGCGGCATCTCATACGCGTACTCAAGATGGCCTCCCCAGTGGGAGCAATCCTAATCATAAGAATTATTCCGTCAGGAGAATATACATTCCCAGATAGCAATTTTAGTTTGCAGCAGACTTGCACTGCACATCTGCAAGCTTTCTGCAAATTTGTCACGACAAGTGTGAAACAAGCTTGCAGCAAGTTAACGCAAGCCTCGAAGTCACCATAGGACGAACTTGCAGCAAGCTTGCATTGCAAATTGTAGCAAAAACAGAGTACGAATACAACCCAGGATAGAACTCGCGACCTACCGCTTCGGAAGCTGACGCGGTAACCACTGGGCCAGTTAAACTCTGAGAGGAGGAGATAGATTTCGCTAATAGATCGTTCCATTCGATTCGTATACGATTTATTTTAAACTGTTCTCTTGATTTCATTAATTTTTTGAGTTGAGAATATGATTTGAAGTCAAAGAGAGAGCGATTTTCGCTAATAACTACGTTTTGCTAGTAGAATAAATTATGAAATTAAAGTTCAAAAGTAATTACTTTAAAATGGGACAAAATGTCTAAGTTATTATTTTTCAACAAACATTGACTGTTTTTTAGATTTAATTTTGTTTATAAACGTTAAAACTTCAACATTAAGAAAAAGGCGATATAGTTTTCTTTAAAGTGCGAGTGATATATTTAGTAAAAAGATGGAAAATGGCTCAATTTTTTTTTATAAAAAAGTTAGTTTTCTCACAAATTATCATTGATTTATTGAATTAATGAAAAGAAGGACGGTCTAGGAGATGCTATTAAAAATCGGATGTTTTTTTTCAAACAGAGACAAAGATAATTATCTCTTTGTGCTGTCTTTGCATGAAGCTTGTTTTGCAAACTTGCAGCAAGTTTGATTTGCAAGGGAGGTGGCGCTATTTGTCACATCGAACTTGTAGCAAATGCGTTGCAAACGATGGTGGCGCTAGTTGTCACAGCGAACTTGCTACAAGTTCGTTTCAAGTTTGACGCGTCAAATTTTGCCGTGACAAGGGAATATCAAGTCAAAATCAAACTTGCTGCAAACTTACGTGCTATCTGGGTTAAAGCTGAATGAACGGACAGCCGCAAACAGTGCTACAGGTACCATGTATTGTAAACCATGCAAAATAGGCCCAACTACGAGCGTCTCTTGCGAGCTTTTACTGTTTAGTTGTTAATGTTTTGTACGATCTCTTGCTTGCCTGGACAGTTTTTAATTTGCTGTATTATTATTTTTTATAAGAAGAGAGAGAGGATTCATTTTATTGTGTTTTTATTGTCAATACTGTCTCACCATGCTTGGTGGTCGGGTTTATGCAAACCTAAGCAATTCTCTGCCCACCCAGGTGGGTAGAGCCGTGTATGTACTTTAGCTCTTATGTATTTCAAAGTATTTCCATTGTTCGGGCAATGTCTGCAGCGTTTTATCGTCGTCCGTTTCAGAATGGCTGACCCGGCGGTCCTTCTCGTGCTAGTGGGACGACTCTCTCCCAACTGGTCCTCTCTCGGCCCTACACCCTTCTTGGGAAGCCCGGCCCAGTGTGTGTATCTATCTATATATCTAAGAGCATCTATTGCGCGGAACCCTTACAAGGAGGTACGTTCCACTATCGGCGATGGGACCGTTAACCAGCCTCGCCGCTAGGCAATCAGAGACAAACTTATACAGAAACTTTGATCATCAATATTCGAGATGATCCCCCAAGACAAACCCACAATGGATGAACGATAATATGTTCAATTTCAAATACTTTTTGACCATGTACAAAGCTCTCTATAAATGAAAACTATAAAGCTATTAAAAATCGCAAACTAACTTGTGTTATTAGTGATAACCAATATCTTATAAAGGTTTCTATTATTTTAAATTATATACGTTACAATAAATTTCTTTGCACATGCCGAATTTAAATGATTAAAATTTTAATGAACTGATAAAAAATTTTCATTACGGAAAAATATATTCATGAATATATACTTAAGCAAGGCGAAAAATTCTCCGGTAAGAGTTTATCTAACTCGTAACACAGATTTTGCGCTTGATATTTTAAATTTGACGAACAGTGGTATAGTTTTATTTTGTAAAACTTATTTTTAAATTAAAACTAAAGCATTGAGTTCTTACTTACGAAAATCGAAGATACCCAATAAGTGAATGAGAAGATATACGAATGCACAACTTTTCGGAGGGAAACACAAGATATGCTCTCATATAAGTTCCTCCGGCATTTTATTCTTGCAATCTATAAACGCATAAAGCGTAAGCTCTCAGCTTAAAGCTAAGAATATATTTAGCCACATTCTTGAAGTTTTCAAACTTAAGCTGAAACATTTAAAGCATAGTTTCTCAAAGGAAGAATGAGTTCCTCACATATCCGAAACAGTTACTCACTTTGAATGAACTATTGATGTCAGTGTTACCCTCTTCTTACTCGTATTATTTGGTAACTCACTTTGTACTTCGATGTTTTGAAAAGTTGTGAAGGGAAAATTATTTTAAAGTCTTCCAAGCTGTTACAGTTGTCAATTTTAACAGAACCTTCTCTATTAAGTAAGAAGTAAGAAGTTATTCTGTATCAGTCATTTCGTTTTAAAACATTTGAATAGCACTTGGTGCACGTCATTTGAAATATATCCAGAACTGTCGATTCGCATTAAAGTTATAGTTAGGCTTGACATATTTATTTTTTACCGAACCAAGACAAAAAGGGTTAGCTAATGTTTCAAAGTATTAGTATGGTTTAAAAGAAAAAGATATAGAAGAGTTCGAAAAACCTACCTATTTGCTGAAGATCAAAAACAATCACAATTATCACTAGAATAAATTATTTTCATAGTTGTTTGTTGTTTTAAATTTAGAAACAATCAGAACAACTCAGTTTTATGTTCAATTTACAAAAAATTAAATCTTGAACGGAGGATAATTTTACTCATTTTAGCTGTTTTGAAAGCATATATATAGTTAAATATTTCAAATAATCAAAACATGTGTTATATATATATATAAATAGAAAACAGTTAAAAGTGATCACAGAGATCAAAGATTTACAAAATGAACCAGGGCGAAAAAGATAATTAAAATAGACCCAAATAAAAACTAATTCAAAATATGAGGAGGAAAATAGTTACACTATGGTAAACAAGAACTAGAAAAACCTTCAAATAGCCCAGTGAATGCGCCAATGCAGCAATACAACCGAGCATTGAGAAATATTAACAAAAGAAAAAACATACAAAACTATTTTAGATGAAAGAGAGAACAATAAAAAAATAAATCTAACGCTAACGTAAAGGATGCGTCTTCAGCAGGGAAATACCTTACGAGTTATTAAAATTAAAACTTATTAATAAAAATTATTGTTTTTCTATCCATACACATAAATGTTTTCTTTGCTTTTTCGGTGTTCCAGGGAAGCAAGTTTTTTTGCTGTTAGGCTTAAGCTTATGTAGAAAACACCGATGAATAATTCTATACGCTCGTAAGGGATTTCCCTGTTGAAGACGCATTCTTTACGTTAGCGTTGTATTTATTTTTTTATTGTTCTCTCTTTTTTCTAAAATAGTTTCGTATATTTTTTCTTTTGTTAATATATATATATATATATTACCAAGAACGAATTTTCACCTTCCAATTTCTTATACACTTTTATTTAATTTGACTTGCTTCATGTTTGTGAAGACGGGATTTTATAATCGATTTCCACATGCTTCCTGATTCGCTAATGCCTTGAAATTTTCTACACTTCTGTATTCTCGATGATTACCTTTCAATATTTTAGGAACCCGATTATTAGTTTATTGATTAATTCAATTAAATTTTTATTCCGTAATATTTATACTTTGACATAACAACATGCCCCAGTACATGAAATGCCAACATGATTTCTCACCAGTTTGGGTTTAGATATTAAAGTTCTGTTTTGAGGCAACATGAGGGCTGTTTTGGGATGGACCTCGCCATTTTGAACCGCGGTCAGATGACAAGGATGGCACCTGATCTGGCAACCCTTCTGCATACTTCCGCGACACACCAACTTCTCCGTCCTGTTACCAATCCTTACACCAGATTAACCTTAACCTTACCTTACCAGAACCTTAATCCTTACATCCAGGCCTTACACCAGATTGGGTAGGCTGGGGCGGAGTGGGTGTTGTGCACCACACCAGCGGGAGGACGTTTGGCCTTCTACGTACGATTTAACGTGCAACAGCCTCGCATTCACGGCGGATCTTCAGTGGAATCGTGTTTCGCACCTAGAACCCCCTTTGGGGTGGAAAACCTCTGCCCTCTACCCACGGGGCGCTGTATATTTCCGTGTTTTTGTGTGTGTATTGTTTGAGTTGTTTTTGTTACATGCAAGAGTTTTTTTGTTTTTCTTTGTATATAGTGTATTTATGGCTCTTGCCCCAGATGGGCTATTTTGTGAATTTGTATTGGTATCTTTTGTTTGTATTTTTGATGACTTCTATCTGATATTTTCTTGAATTTATTAAAATTTTCGAGATTTTTTAATATATTTGGGTAACTTTCGGCCCTCTTATAGTAATCTGGAATTTTGGTGTGCCTGGGCCCGCCCGATTACAAGAAAATCCAGTTTTTACGAAAGATTTCAGAAGTACCTACGGTATCATTCTGCTTAAGATTGATTGTATTGTTGATTTCACCAAACTTTGTAAATTTGTATTGGTATCTTTTTGTGTTATTGATTGTATTATATCTGTTCTGTTTTGTTTATATTGGCCCATTCTGGCCTTTTTTGTATGCATTCGGTTACACAATAAATGCTGTCTTGGGAGCTGGGTGCACGTCGCTTCTCTTTCGTGTTGGGCTGGTTCTCTTTCCCCGGCTGCCCTCGTAGCGTCTTACACCCTATAGGGTAGGCCGGCAGCCGTCGGTTGGGTACCTAGAACCCCCGGGCCCGATTCCGAAACCTTACAACTAGGCCCCCGCGGCCTCACCAGTTTGGGATGGACATGTATGAAGGAATGAAATATGCTTCCCAAAAGAATCAAGCTCTCGCCAACTAGCTGCGGTCCTCTGGTTCTTCCTCATCCATCTAGTTGCTTGATTTTTAACATAATTTACATGGCTTATGAGACCTTTAACATGGTTTTACATTTTAGTAATTGATTACATTAAATGGGTATTAACAGTAGTGGTAAGATTACGCACAGATAGCAATAACGTTATAATAATGATAAAGAAATAAAAAATAAGTAACTATAAATAAAACAGAATAAAGAAACAGCTTATTAAAAATTATGAAAATAATAAACATATGCAATAATAAATAAGTAAATACAGTGGAATCTCCCTATAACGAAATCCCTTGGTTCCAGTTGAAAAATTCGCTATAGAGAAAATTTCGTTATACGGAGATTAGAGATTTTTGCAGTTATTTAAGTAAATGTTACAAACCTTTTAGTATGTGCGATAAGTTCAAAAATATTTAATTATGACTTTCAATTAAAAATGAAGTACTATTTGTTATAAATTTTTTAAAATTATGCTAATTTTTATTGTATAAATAAAATGCTGAAAAGTGAAGACAATTCACCAATTTAGAGAATAATATGTACTAGTACGGATAAACATAAAATGCGTATTGTCACATCCATTTGCTGTTTCCACCCTTACTCCACCCCGATTCTTGGAATCTTGACCCGTAGAAATGATGTTGCTCTCTCTGTAGAAACCCAGGTCCCCACAACTGCATTACCCTTCACATAGCATTCTATTGTTATGTGTTATCGCTGGAATGAACAATACGAGTGGTTCCAGAAACAGGCACGTGTGAGCGATTTGTTTGCTTAAAAATTAGCAACTTTCTTCAAAAATGACAAAAATCGAAAAGATAAAGGTATGAAAAAATTCGTTATAGGGAGACAACCACTTCGTTATATGGAGAATATTTTGAATGTTATTTAACATTCCGATTAAAAATTTCGTTATAAGGAGAAATACGCTGTAGGGAGACTTCATTGTAGGGAGACTCTGCTGTATAATAACTTTAATAGAAAAGTACAAATAGATGAAACAAAACAAAAATAAATATTTATAAAATATGTGTATGAACATGAGAAATAAATAAATATGCAATTTGTTGCTTAAAATGTCCTGGTATAAATTAAATGTATAAAAGAAAAATGAATTAATTAATAATACATACATATACATCATTCATGTATAAGAATATAGTTCATGAGTTTAAATTTTAACTAAGTCGTTTTTTGGATTACTATAATATTCATATTAATGAATTATAAATTAAAGACTAAAAAATAGAAAATCATTGAAGTGAAACAAAAAAAAGCACTAAAGCTTAGTACACTAATAAAAGTGTGTTTTTAAAAACTATTTTTATTAAATTTATTTCATTCCTTGTTTTCTGTGACTATAATTTTTAAATGTAAAAGAGCAATTAAAACTGATTCTAACACGTAACTTCTAATGTTGAGCAGATACTTATACTTATATACGTGAAATTTACTTATAAGTACTTATTACTACTTTAACTTATTTATAAGTACTATAATATTTATAAGTACTATAATATTTATAAGTACTATATAATATAATAAGTATACTTTTTTATTTAAGTACTTATTACTACTTTTACTTATTACTTTACTTTAAGTACTTATATACGTGAAATTTTTAAAACATGAAAGAATAGTCAAAATTTTTATTTTCTGTATATTCTTTTATTTCGCCATTATTAACTGTATTTTCTGTATATTCTTATTTCGGCCATTAAGAACTTGTTAAAAAAACAGACAATCCAAGCTTAAGATAAGTGTAATTGGGTCATTCTCACGAAAAGGTGCTTTTCACAGTCCCGGGGTGATAAAAATTAGAAAGTGCAACAAATGTCCTAATATTTTTGTTCGTATGTATAATTTAAGTTTTAAGAAAGCTATTCAATACATTTCTACTAAAATAGTTTTACTATTTAACTCTCAGTTTTCAACGAATATAAGGCAAAAGTCTCCTCCGTGGACGTCCCTACATCTGAAACACAAGATAATTTTTGCTGATACTCAAACATTTAAAACTTTTTGTACCTTTTTTCTTCAGTATTAACTAATTTAAAGTCTCTAGTTAAGGTCTAACTTAATATTTTTTTAAATACGTAATTTGTACTTAGGAATTAATTTTTAAACTTTGTCCTTGGAAAATTAAATGGACAAAGAAAATAACTTAAAAAAACATCATAAATGGCAGCTAATGTGAAATCATCATGAAAGAGTTTATAAGAGAGACAGACAATTTACTCTTTATGGAAAAAATTTGGACCTATTGCGAATTTATGTAATATATACCAATTCATTAGTTCCATTTAGAACTTGGTAAAGTTCTCAGCGTCCACTCCGTGGACATCATAAATATGTTAAGAAAAATCTAATTTATAATTAAAATACAAAATTTTGATAGGTTTAGTATCTAATTTAGTAAAAATAAGTGTACCACTTTAGCCACGTAAAAATCAAAGCACTTAAAAATTCAAAAGTTAGTTTTTCTCTCCTCCGTGGACACGGCATTTCCACAGACAGGATGGCGTTGTCAATGAAGAAGACACAATCTCAAAAATCATGATATAGTTACATAAATTAAGATAATATCAATTAAAACTTCTTTGGTCGATATGTTTATGAAATTTAGTGATTTCTTTTGTATTTTGTTTAATTATATATTCTCGAAAAGAATAGAATATTTATAATATTAAAGCTTTAATATTGTATAAAAACATTTTAATAGGTAAATTTATTTTTAGAAAAAATGGGAATACCCAGAAATAAAAAGACAAAGCAGTCAGATGCTCAAATTTAGAAGAGAAGAGAGTAGAAAAAACGCAATACGAGACTTAATAGATTCTTTATTAATCAATAAATATATGGTGTTCCTTAATCTAATATATAATTGATTACTTTCCTGGAAAATGTTGACTTTCATTTATTTGAAATTGTTTATGAATGTTACTTAACTAATGCACAGTCAGTGCGATTATTTAAAAAGTGCTATTTATTTTAAAATGCTAAGTTTTCTTGCGCTGGTTTTTAATAGCTAATTTTATTGTTTGATTATAAGAAATGAACATGTACCAAATCTGCCCAAGAATTAGTCAATTATGCTTTCGTTTAAAATGTAAAAGTTCCGTTGACTATCATGTCTCCTTCGTAGACAGGTCAAAACTTTAAAACAAACAAACAAAACAAAAAAAAAAACAGAAAAAAAACAAGTGAAAAATAAAATAGAAAACTGACCACTAATATAAGGTTATTTATTAAGCTAAAATGGAAACATCCATGCAATTTTTAACATTTTTTACATACTTTTGTAAAATAATTTTTTTTAGCTATTTGTACCTTTTTCATGAGAATGACCCAGTTGTACATTCTTCGAATCGCAACTGGATTAGTTTAGTTAGATTAATTTCCCTTTAAGAAGCAACACGAGGGCTATTTTGGGACGGATCAAACAATTTTGAGCAAAACTCCAAAAATATTGACCTACCCATTGACCTGACCACCCCACATTACTGGTCGTATGCGAGAAAGTTTCGGGGAGGCCACTCTCGCTGGTTTCTTTTATACCTTCACGAGATGGTCGGTGATTAATATTAGAATGCTAAAATTAAAATAATGGGTAATAAAAATATTAATTACGAGATTATTAACCTGTGTCTGTCAGGCGTATTACGCCTGACGGAGGTTTAACTTTAATAAAGATCATAAGTGTAGCCTATGAAAAGAGTTTTGAATTCGTTTTACACTCAAGACATTTCAGAATTACATTCTGCAATTAGATAGTAACAGATGATCATGGATTAACCGAAAAAAATCGTTATCCGAAATGGCCTCTTCCCTTTAGTTTGGTTAACCGGGGTTATACTCTAGTCTGGTTTTTGGGAAGGAAACTTCTACTAATTAAAAATTTTACTTAAAATAGTAATCAATTTATAAAATAGCTCATTTGGGTTGAAAGTGGTACAATTTCAGTGAACGATGATCTATCTTGCATATTGGATTGGCGATACTTTGGATAGGCATTAGTTATTGGATTCAAAACCAGACATTAAGGTAACTCAATCCTTTTGTCGAAAACTCTCACAGAAACGCATTGCTAGGTAAGATTAATCCATTTTCTGTTGTTTTATTCAACTTTTAACACATTACAATTTAAATTTTTCTCACAGAATATTCATATATATCCTCATCAGGACTAATTATTATAATTCAAATTCATTATATATTAAAGTTATGTATGGTACATTTTGAAACCAAATGTACCAATATCACAGAAAAGATTTTATAAAGATGGAATACATTGAGACTATTAAAGATGAAAATGACCGAGACGAACGGAGGTTTCACTCAGCAGAGATATGCATATTTTGACATAGATTTTTTCAGCTCGAGAAACAAAACTATGTATTGTTACGAAAATCATTCGGTGAGTGTACGGTGAAAACAGTCCAACAAGCAGGATTATGGATAATGTCGCTTTATTCAAGAATATTTTGGGAAACTAGAAAAACAGGAAACAAAACAAACTGCACTTGCACAAACAGCAACACAAGCAGACAGAAAATCACTAATAATAACAGCAATAGCACTTTCAATACCGCTCAGCGTTTATCAGCTTACAGCTCGCACTGCGACAAAATTCCAAAGATATTCAAAGACGTTCTCAGCACCTCCGGGTTTTTATACCTTTTCCGACAGGATGTGACGTCACCTAGAATCATCTCTAAGGTTCCCCATAACTCGGTCCATAGCAGAGAGAGGAACAAAATTCTAACATTTTCGAGATCCTTCATTTTCTCGCTAAAGTCGCCAACTTTGTCGCCAAAATGATCGCGAAATTTGTCGTCAGTGGCTTGACCTACCATGATAGCTAGTAAGAATTTCCGTAAATCTCTATTTCCAGCCATAAGATTAACATTACGGGGAAGCGACATTACAGGTTCGTATATAATTTCAACTTGAGCTAAAATCGTTGAGTCGAACATTTTCAGGATTAGAGCAAAAAAGGATTTATTTTGAGCTAAAATCGTTGAGTCGAACATTTTCAGGATTAAAGCAAAAAAGGATTTAATTTGAGCTAAAATCGTTGAGTCGAACATTTTCAGGATTAAAGCAAAAAAGGATTTATTTTGAGCTAAAATCGTTGAGTCGAACATTTTCAGGATTAAAGCAAAAAAGGATTTATTTTGAGCTAAAATCGCTGAGTCGAACATTTTCAGGATTAAAGCTAAAAAGGATTTATTTTACTTTTTAATTTTTTAATGCAGCGATATTGCAAAAGTAAGCGATCCGGAGCAGTTCGTACGCACTCATATCCGTTAGGATTAAGAGAATTCGATTTGATACAGTGGGCAGCAAAGAAAAAGTAAATAGCTTTTGAAAAAATGATTTCAAGTAAATAACTCTATACTGTTTTATAAGAAATATACATATCCTTCACTCATAGATTTTATATCTATTCAAAGAACGAGCTTTTATATTTTTTTGGAGCACAATCAGCAGTGGTTTGCCGATTGGTTATGAAATGTAGTGCGACTAAAAACTTTAACACTCTGTGCTGCAGAAATAAAATATTTATTGCCTCGAGAATATACAAAAAAAATAATTTCTTTTATCATAAGAAAACAATCCAGCCACGAAATTAAGCCAGTTGAAAATAATTCTATGAAACAGATTTTTTTTCTCTTCTTAAAATCGATATTGGGAGCTATGCTGGTAAAATCCAGAAGAGTAAAATAATGAGTAGAAAACGAAACAAGTCTTTCCAGAGAATCTAAAATACAAATTGTACTCGATTTCTTGAACTCTAACCAAAAATTTAAAAAAATCGACCGAAAACACCATCCCAAGCAAACTTGAATCTCTTTATTTCTATCGAGATGTTCCATTTACTAGGGAATCCACGAAACTCTCGTGTTACTTCCACAAATAAAACTTAATCGGAACCTCGGTTCCAAAAAAGTCATTTTAACCAAATGTCATCCTCTCCTACAGTCAGGAACCCAAAGATATTGGATTGGGAAACATTCCAGAAGATTTGGAATTCCGAGCTTACCCGGCCTGCGAAGCGAATTTTCTTCTCAGAGGAATTTTCTCCCGCCCAACTTTTCATTTCTGGAAAAAGGTTTGGTGCTAGATTTCGGATGAATCTTTCTCTCTTTTGATGTAGAAATGAATCCATCCGATTGAAAACTAGACAAAAACAAAACGAAGAACTGGTGTAAAATGTTCTGCTTTCCAATAGAATTGGCAGGGTGGAATGTGAATACTAACCATAAAGTAAAAGAACTGGAATTGTTTTTCTAAAAAGCACTAGGCTTTTCTTGTGTATTGTATGGTGAAGACTGCTCTTTGAATTTGGTGGTAGATTCAAAGAACTTAATTGCAGTTTTCTGCATTTCGAGAGCCAAAACACTGAAGGCTTATAATTTCAAGAATAAAGTGTTTGTCTGCACCTTTGACTTCAAATTTCTTCCTCATAAAGAATTTAACAACGAAGTCTTTCAGCTCTATATAATCAGACGCTCAAAGCGAAAGTCCTTAACTTAAATTCAGTTTCTTTTTATTTTCATTTCAAAATCCACTAAATATTTTGGATTGAAATATATTTTATAGGAATGAAGGGGAATACTAATCTCGAGAAGTCTAAAACGTAGATTATATTTTGTTAAAAAATACTTCCATAACAAAAGAATCAACTTTCTTGTTGCGTATGGTAGTTGTAGAGACTTTATAGCTTTGTAGAGACTTTGTTGCTTATAGCCGAGCATATTGGTGTTTTCATTTTCTGCATTGCAAATGCTGTAATATTTAGAGCTGTGCGCAAAATTTCAACCTTAACCCCTTAACATTCAATGGCGTCTCTGACACGCGCATCGAATAACAGAATTTTTGCTACTTAAAACCGTATTTAGGTCAACGTAAAAATTAATTTTATATACAAAAATCACCTGGACACGCTTAAATGTCTCAAGTATCCTTTACCATCTTAAATAGATAGAAAAAACAAGTAATATAAAAAAATTTTAAAGTCAATTCCTACTTTAATAATTAATAGTTTAATAGTTTTAGAGATATAATGAAAAACGTACTGCTCCTGCGCAAAGATATGGCTAAAATATGGGGGTGCTTCGATGATCTCATGGGTCATCCATATATCCAAGAACCAAGTCTGTAATGTTAATAGTTTTCGAGATATAATGAAAAACGTATTGCGCATGCGTCATGCAAAATACGAAATGACAGACAAGAAAGCGAATTAATATTGCATTGTCATCTAGTTCTGAACTATGTTTAAAGTTTCAAGTCTCCAGCTCATTGGGAAGTTAGTTTTTTTTTTTTTTTTTGATACCCGCGACGGTCCAGCCTACCCAAAAAGGGTGTAAGGCAAAAAAGGCCGCCGGGGAAGCAAAGAAACCCCCAAGGCGCGTCGGCCAACGACAGGACCCAGCCCCTGCACTAGCATTTATTGAATCAAGGAGAAAAGTTTACAGACATTGCCCATAGTGGCAGTAAAATATAGAAAGGGTGCTGGACACATAAATATTAAAAAGCGTGCCGGACACACAAGCTGAGTAAACGTAGTTACAAAAATGAAACACCAATACATACTATGCTCAAACAGGAGCAGAAAGTAAATACAAAAGGTGCCGGACACAACACATGACGTCGTAACACAATTGATAAAAGATACAAGCGATGAGGTCTCAAGCGACCAACTCATCGGTCGCCACGAAAATATACAATTAAAATGATACAACAGATGAGCATAAAAATCTTGCAATACAAGCAATTAATAAATAAAATTACCATAAAACATCAATTACCATATATAAAAAGCAAATGTAAAACACACATAAAAGACACAAAAGACACACACACACATCACACACATCACAGCAAACACACACACACCAAGTCATATAAAAAGTTAAAAGATATTTCCGAATAGGTCATTTAAAAAGATCTAAACCCAAACCGGGAAACATCAGAGTGAGATCGACGACATCCGATTCGTTAAAAAGAGAACAGATAAAACAGTTAAAAAATTAAAAAGTCAATTAAGAAACACAATCCCAAATACAGGCTCGAAGGAGATCCCAAATACCTACAATCACCCACTGGAGAGAACGGAGGAACGAAACTAACCTCGTAAAAATAAAAAAAAAAAATAGCGACACATAAACCGACTAGGGCCAAAAAAGATTTAAATAGGTCTCTATTAAAATATTTTATGAGTAAAAAATAAGATCACAAAATAAAACAAAAACAAACAAGTTTAAAAAGTTTGCAGAATAAGCGTGGGATGGGAGAGCAGTAGACAATATATAAAAACCATTAAAAACAGTAAAATATTGCAATAAAATATTCAACAACAATACACAATACCACACAGTATAAAGAGATGAGGAAAAAAAGTACATACAAAATAATACCCGAAAATGAAACGAAGAATAAAAAGTATAAGACATCATAAAATACCACCAAGTGACCGACACAGTTAAAATGCAATAAAACAGGTATTAAAGCAAGTGAAAGTCCACTTAAGTCAAGTAATTAAAATAGAGCCAAAAATATCAAATGTTAAAAATGTACAAAGGATCTAAAAAAGTCAAAATATATAATTAACAAACAAAGCGACCCCACAACGAATATCTGAAGGGTCAAGACCACTGCGGAGTTAAGTGTAACTGAGAATAGTGGAGTGGCCTTCACGCCTTGGGTGACCCTACCAGGAGTATACACTCCCGACGTACTTCACCCACTCCTCCCAGAAACACTCCCAATAAGGGAAAAACCCCAGTGGTAAACCAAATATACGTACAAATACAACAAGAGTAGCAAGACAACAAAAAGATCCAAAAAGCCATTACAAAACGGACAAACACCAAATAAAAGGTAAAAGGTTTAAAAATCAACACAGTTTTAAAAGATCCGAAAAAACTCAAAAAGGGAAAATCACACAGCTTGGGTCAACGAATCGCACACGCCCCCACTGATCCTGAAGGCTTCTTTAAGTTTATTAAGGGCCTGGGAATTATTGATGAGATTTTGGAACCAGGCCCTTTTGTGGGCGTCTGCGGGTTTAAGTAAATGAAATTTTTGGGTGAGCGAGCAGCTAAAGGTATAATGATCTGCATCGCCCACCTGCCCACAGACGCACAAAGGGGAGTCTAGAATTTTAAAACGACATAAATAAAAAGGAAATGGTCCGTGCCCACTTAAAAAAAAGATTAAAAACTTGCTTTGAATTAAAAACTTCGGGCTTACGTGTTCGAGATATTCCCTGACTCTGGCTCCGGAGGTAGAATTGTATTGCCTCCAATAGTCGTTCCATTCTTTGATCATAAGTTAGTTTAAAATCGATTGCAAAATTTGAACAAGATATATAAATATATATATATATATATATATATATAGGGAGAGTGTGAACTAATAGTAGGAATTGTCTAATGAAATGGGTGGTGGCATCTTATTACGAGGTTAAATAAAATCGTATGCCAAGGGTTTAAAAGAAATTTAAATTGTTATCTAAACCTTAATTTCGCAGTGCAGCTTTCTTCAGTGAGAGAAAAATGTCATATTTACGGGTATTGAAATATCGAGAAATTAAAAAAATTCCTGCATTAATTTCAGCACAATTTTGATATTATTTTCGATAATTTATGAATATTTTCAAACAACCACTTTTCTGAAGAGTATTTATGGTAAATTCAACATTTTGAGGACATGACCTGTTTCACTAATATACCTATACGACAAAGTCTCATTATGCGACATCTTTTTTGAATGAAATATTTTACAAGTTCACTATTCACTTTTTTGACTGTTGCTGTAGAGTGAAACCTTTTGTACTGTGGATTATGAAAATCATATTTTTCATTGTCAAACGGTCATCACATATTTGACGAAATTTTTAAAGCTTAGCAATGCAAGGAGGAAAAATATGTGAACATCTTAGAAAGCACAATCTTGTCTTTTTTTTTACTCGTCCAAGAGCTAAAAGATAGCATTCTTAGCATCACAAAGTTTCCAGTTAAAAATGAATAAGTTCATTTCTCAACATTGTTGGTTGAGACATAGCGGCTCCAAACGACAGGCTGTCATTTAACGAAGGCATTTTGCAACACCAAATAAACACATGGACTGTGTTAAACGACATGGAGTGTAAATATTAATGGAAAAATCTTTTTTTGTAAGAATAATCGTCTTCAAGAAAACCTTGAAAGAAACAATGCTTGTCGCAATAACAGAGATTACATATGCAAATTCAAGTTCAAAAGGCCCTCGAAATTCTTCAATGTGGATAAATGCAGCATTTTATCGTATTTTCTAGACGTCTGCATCAAATATCTTATTATTGTTAATTTACTCTGAGAGGATATCGTTTCCATGTCCATTGACCGTAAGCATCTCCAGAAAGTCAGTTCTCACCTGGTAAAATAAAATATGCCTTTATAATGACAATAATAATTGCGAAAACTTTTCACGGATTTGTAAATGTTTAAACTTTTGTATTACCACTAGCAATACGCGCACGGCATTGCCAGTGCTATCTTGACTTTAACAAAATGAAAAAAAAAAAAACACATGCACACAAATGACATGAAAAAGTTTTGAAAACAAAATAAAAACAAAAAATACGCATTATTTGAATTTAGGAAAACAGTACAGAGTACGTTAATCCAAAACAATATTAATAAATGCGACAAACTAGCATGTGAAATATGCGAGACAAAGAAACATTTTCACACACTGCCGAAAAAATTATCGAATTCATTCAGTTAATGTACCTTCTCCGAGAAGAACGCTATAATATATGGCGTCACCTGCCGCGACGAAGGTCACGCACTAGCCGTTGAGATTGTAACAATGCATGATGGGAAAGTTAACTCGTTCCGGAGAATGTCTCGCCGAGAAAGCTGGATTGCAAAAAAACTGTTTGAACTGAACAACAATTAATTTAAAAAGAACGGAGAAAGGTATTTTAACGGTTCTTGTTTTAAGTCCGACAGAAACGTTCGAGTTATAAGCTGAAAAAGAATGAAAATTATAGAGTTCTTAGAACGTCAGATGCGAGAATTTGAAAAAATCCTTACCAAAAATTACCATAAAAGTGACTATTATTTAAAAATTTCTTAAAATTCAGTAAATTGCGTTAGAAATTCAAAACAAACTTCATTAGAACGAAAATTGTTCTATCCGATGGTGCATTGATTGTTTTTCAACGATCATTAGAAAAGATACTACAGCCGTAAACGTGCCAAAAATGACCCAAAACAACACAAAACATTAAATAAAAAATGTTCTAGATTGAATTTTAAAATTCCGGCTTCGAGGAGCATTGAGTCACCATTACGACTTCCTGTATGGCGAATTTCATGGCTGTAAGTGCGATAGATTCGTCTCGACATCGCGCGCGCGCGCACACACACACACGCGCGCGCACGCAAACATTGACTTATAGATGACTTATTGAAGATATATTATAGATATATCTATTATGAGTATATATTATGAGATATATTATAGATTGACTTATTGAAGTATAGATGTGCATTGCTTTGCAAAAATCGATTGTAATGCATGATTTATGACATAAATGCATATCCATCGCAGTTTATTTCTCAAAATTTATAGCATTGTCCATCTTAATCATAAAACACTATGCAAAAAGAGATTTGGAGGAATCAAAACTAATGCTTAAGGAATGTATTTTGTACGGATATTATAATAACTACATAACCCCTAGTGATTAATTAACGGTCTTCCAAATCATTCTTATTCAAAACAGCGGTGCAGTTCTCAATTTCATTTCCAATGGACATCAAAGAACAAATGGACAACCCGGCTTTGGTGAGTGCATTAATCTCGACCCGGAAATCTCGAGAGTATCGCGAGAGAATTCCAAGAAATGAGGCAGAATTCTGTACGTATCTTTTATCCCTGCTTCCCGTTCGCAGAAGCGATTTCTCCCTGTTCTGAATTTTAAGATGGCAACAATTACTACTATTCTCCTGCTAAGTTAACCCTCTTACTGCGTATCCCGCGATTTCCGCGGGTTGGAAACGAGTCTGTCTTCTGCTGCATCCTGCGATTGTCACGGGCTAATGTGTTTCTTTGTACTTTTATAGCGTTAAATCATATTATACTAATTAGCTTTGCATATAAATGAGAACTCGCTGGGCTGAACGGTATTTGAACACGTTTACAAACGTTGAATCTAAACATTGATTTTTAAAAAGAATCCGCAGTCAGAGGGTAATTACTGGGAACTCATAAAAGGCCAACATGTGCACACCTTCCCCCTTTTAATGGTAACTTCAATCTTATGCGTTATGTGTGGTTGCAATTGCATGTCGCAATTATATTTATTACATATGCAATTATTTATATCACATCCCCAGTAGCACAAAGATATTGTCCAATATTGTACAATATTGAACAATATTCGCAATATTGTATAATATCATATAATATTATGTAATATCGAACAATATTGCGCAATATCGGGCAACAAGTTGTGCTACCTAAGATATGCAATTATTTATATTACACATGCAATTATTTATATTACATATGTAATTATTTATATTAAATATGCAACGATTTATATTACACATGCAATGATTTATATTAAATATGCAATTATTTTTATTAAATATGCAATGATTTATAATACATATGCAATGATTTCTATTACATATGCAATTATTTATATTAAATATGCAATGATTTATATTACATATGCAATGATTTATATTAAATATGCAACGATTTATATTACATATGCAATGATTTATATTACATATGAAATGATTTATATTAAATATGCAATAATTTACATTACATATGCAATTATTTATATTAAATATGCGATGACATGATTCGAGTACAGACAGCACCAATCAATCTTTAGTGCGGATAAATTCTACATTGTACAGTTTATTTCTATGCACATACATACATTTTACATTCAATTATTATTATGAAATGAAGCCCAAATGATGTCATCCTGATAGCCATTAGACAGTCAGTCGCTTCAAGTCCAATTAAAAATGCCTTAGGTTACTCAAGTGGATTGAAAATGTCTTAATAAAAATTGTATCCAACTTTGTACGGATTTCTAGCATACTTAAATATTTAGATTACGTAAATTTTGATTATTTCTCAAAAATAGGTTTTAATGAATTATTCATGACGTGTTCATTCATAGTGCATATAGTGTTGGTAGCAGTGGCGAATCCAGGGGGGGGGGCTATCGGGCTACACCCCCCCCAAATTAAACCAAATTCTTGATTTTATTTAGCATCATTACAAC
Organism: Araneus ventricosus; assembly: GCA_013235015.1. Taxonomy (NCBI): domain Eukaryota; kingdom Metazoa; phylum Arthropoda; class Arachnida; order Araneae; family Araneidae; genus Araneus; species Araneus ventricosus. The sequence continues at coordinate 19,698 of BGPR01020262.1, forward strand.
TGTTTTTTCTTAATTTCCTTCTTTTTAAAAAATAATAAAAACGTTTCAACATTACTTTCTGGCTTGACAGGCTCAAAAATTTTCCTACTTTTGTAGTAATTCCACTTGTACTTGTAGCTTTGGCATGGTCGAAGACATTTTTTGGCTAGTTATTTCATTGTAATTTTTATTAAATTATCGAAAGTATTGTATTGTTTTTTATGATTCTTATTGGCAGGTGAGTAAAGTCTGTAAAGTTAAAGAGTTTTGGTTCACTTTAACCTTCAGATTTCACCTTCATCACGACAATACAAAATTTTTATGACCTCCGCCCCCCCCCCCCCCAGACCCGAATCCTAGATTCGCTACTGGTTGGTAGTTCACTTCTCTGGAGTTCTGGAATTGTGCTCATTAATCACTAAATTTTTTTATTGTTAAATTTTAAATTGTTAGATTAATTTTTTATTGATAGATTTAAAACAAATAAGAAAAGAAATTCTTTTCTGATATTAAAACAGCCATCTTTTCCTCTTGTGAATAATTGCAATCTTTCAAAACACTCTTCCTCATAAATAGCGGCACTATTTTCAATTTCCTTTCCAATAAACATCAAAGAACAAACAAGCGCGTTAGAGAATTCATTAACTTTTATCTAGATATTTCCATATTATCTCCGAAAAGTTCCAAGAAAAGAGCGGGAATTCTGTATAAATATATCTTTTCCTCCTCCTCCTCGTTCGCAGAAATGATTCCCCCCGTGTGAATTTTAAGAAGGCAATAGTCATTACAATTCTCCTTCTAAGTTAATTACTGTGGACTCATCAAAAGCAAGCTTATTCTCTCTTTCCCATTTTCAATGGCAGTGAATTAAGCGCTTTTGTGAAGCCACCGAGACACGATTGGATATTCGCTTTGAATCCGGTGTTTACAAAACACTTGAACACTGCTACTTGAAGCGCGATTGTTGAGTCATTCTCCGACTCGCGTTTGATTGCAACTTAAGTCACGTGTTGACGAAATAGGAAGCGATTATTTATTTGAAAGGGTTTCAAGGGTATTTAAATATCTATCAGAAAGCTTTACATCCGCCATTACATTGTTAAAAAGATTTTGGATAAAACAGAGCACGCTTATTCCCAAGATTATGTTCTCAGGAAGTGTATTTTTGAAGAAGCACAATGCGATCCAAGAGAGAATCTGAACTTGATGTTTTTGATATTTCTTTACATTTAATTTTCTTACCATGACAGCGGCGGTTCAGTGGACTAGGAAGGCATCACGTTGGATAAACAGACAAAACTCTACATCTTTGGAAAATCTCTGTGTCACCTTTGAGGTATACAAGTATTGGAGTACTTCGTTTGCCAATTTCATGGGTTCAATTGTCCTTGATTTCATTTTTTGTAGGACAATCATGCTTCGTTCGTTACGTAATTGCTATCTTCATCCAATCCGTGACCCTAAGACTGAAACCACATCTTCGTTGTATATATATATATATATATTCTTTAGCTTTTCTAATTAAAATTGCTGTGAAGACTTACAAAGTAAATTCATCATCACTCCTATCGACAAAGCACCAATAACTATGCTTTTATGTTGCAAAAAACATTATTATAATTACCTAGAAGGAAGAAGATTCAAACTATACAAAAAGTCCAACTTTAATATGAATTTACAATATCAAAAAATTCTTGTTCAATGTCTTAAAATTAAATTTAATTTTTGCTTTCTATATGACCTATTAATCAATTTCGCAAAACCTTATTTCTTGTCGTTTTATCACTTGTGGAACTTCTTTATACATACGCACAGCCTGGTTTTCATTTTCTTAATCTGTTAAGAGAAATTCTGAATGTCATTTGTTCAGAGGTTTCACTTGGATTATGGCCAAATATTCAACCGGTTAGTTGATTCGACTACAATAATAAGAACATATTTCTTCATTGAGACTTTGACTTCAAAGATCTTTTAAAACAACATTTCTCAACCCACTCTTACAGAGAAGGTGTTAACTCTGCACACTTACAAAAATATTACTCAATATTTCTTTTCAGTGTGTGGATAATATGTAATTTTTGCATATTAATAATTTTATTTACATATAGAAAGTATTTTTCTGCAATCACAGCATTCCTCAAGGATCTTCATTTTCTTCTATTACAGCCTAGCTAACTTTCCTTCATTATTTTGAGAATAGATTATTTACTTCTTCATCCTCAGGCTTACCAGATTCGTATTAGATGATCTTATTGTTTTTTAATCATGGATCATTTTAATATTACGTGGCAATTATTCTTCAAGCCTTGCTTCTCATAAAACAAACTAGTAATCAGTTTGAAAGCGATTTTAGATCTGGATATTAAACTTATTTGATAATAACTTTTGTATCGTGATTTTTTTGACAAAAAAAGATGGATTCAATGTGAAACCGACTCTTATATTGGTCTTCTAATATTTCTTTCACAGTTATGAAACACTTTCTCTCCAATTTTTCTCGCATTAGATCTATTTGTTCGGAGAATTTCAAAATCTAGACAATTAAAAAGCTTTTGTATGATCAACTTTTAAATATGTTATTCCCGGACTTTGTAGTATCTCTCAACGTGATTACGGAATACTGACAACCTCTTCCTCATATCTTTCTTTATCAGCTCTATTTGTGCACAGCAATGAACTGGTTTGGCGTTTCATTCTCCTCACATGGTCGCGGTACTTTTCTAGGCCATAGGTAAGCGTATTTCAGCTTTTATTTTAATATTTTTTATGTTACGGCTGTTTTTGCATTTATTCTAGTCTTTTGTATTCGGATTTTTTTATGTTGTATTCGGATTTTTTTGTATTTGATTCTTTTTTAAAATCTTCAAATGTATTTTATTTTTTTAATTAGAATTCTCATTTTTATTTGTCTTGTGCTTCTTGGGGGGGATGACTGATTTTAACGTATTTCGTTTGCCGTTTAGCAAAAAAGCACAATTAATCATCATGAGCGGCAATCTCTTGCAGGCATATGTTATCAATTTTTTGGTTTTTTGTCTGATTTTTTGATTTTAATCTTGACTGCTTTTGAGTTTTTTTTGATCTTGTGTATCTAAGTTTGTTTGATATATATAGTGTATATATATATTATATATATATATATATATATATATAATATACATATATATATATATAAATATTAAAATAATAAAAGGTCAAAACAACTACAAACATTAAATAAAAATGTTCTGGATTAAATTTTAAAATTCCGGCTTCCGAAGGGCATTAGTCACATACGACTACCTGTGGCCAATTTCACTTAGGCTATGGGATAGCAGGATAGATTCGTCGGACATCCTTTACAGCACACACCACACACTTACACACACACACACACACACACACACACACACACACACACACACACACACACACACACACACACACCAGCACCTTGTCTGACCTAAACTATTGACTTTTATAAGTAATTATGATGTGCATTTATTTGCACAAATCAGATTAAATGCATGATTTATATCAGTATATTCCATCGCGTTTATTTCTCAAAATTTATAACAGCATTGTCATCTTAATCGCATAGTGACTATACCAAAAGGGTTGGAGGATCAAACTAATGTAAAGGATGTATTTTGTACGGATATTATAATAACTACATAACCCCTAAGTGATTAATTAACGGTCATTTCAAATCAATCTTATTTCAAAACAGCGGGCATTCTCAGATTTCAGTTTTCAATGGACATCAAGAACAAATGGACAAGCGCTTCGGGCAGGTGCATTAATCGACGAAATCTCGAGGTATCGCGAGAGAATTCAGATGAGGCAGAATTCTGTCGTATCTTTTCATCCCTGCTTCCCCGTTCGAAGCGTTTCTCCCTGTTCTAGATTATAAGAATGCACATTAGCAGTACTATTCTCCTGCTAAGTTAACCCTCTTACACCGTATCCCGCGATTTCCAGCTTGAGGTTAGAGAGAACAGTCTTCTGCTGCATCCTGACGGATTGTCACGGGCTAATGTGTTCTCTTTGTAGGCTTTTATAAGCTTAAATCCTATATTATACTAATTAGGCTTACTATAAATGAGAACTCGCTGGCTGAACGGATTTGAGCACGTTTACAAACGTTAGGATCTAACATTGATTTTTTAAAAGTCCACAGTCAGGGGTAATTACACAGAACTCATACAGACCAACATGTACACCTTTCCCCTTCCAATGTGTCTTCAATCTTATGCCGTTATGTGGTTTGCAATTGCATGTCTGGATCTATTTATTACATATGCTAAATTATTTATATCACATCCCCAGTAGACAAAGATATTGTCCAATGGCTATTTAATGTGAGACAATCATTCCAATGATTCTCATATCCATCATATGTAAATATAATGAATATCAGAACAATATTGCGCAATGTCAGACAGCAAGTGACATGCTTTACCTAGATTTCAAATTACTTATATACTAAATGCATTATTTAGTGCATATGTAATTATTTATATTAGAATGTGCAACTGATTTATATTACACTTACATAGATTTATATTAAATATGCACGTGTATTTTATTAAATATCGATGATTTATATATACATGTGCATTATGTTTCTATACTATGCAATTTAATTTATATTAAATGTATGCTGATTTATATTACATATTGAATGATTTATATTAAAATATTACTGGATTATATTACATTATGCAATGATTTATATACATATGAAATGATTTATATTAAATATCCGCATAATTTGCATTACATATGCAATTATTTATATTAAATAGCGATGACATGATTCAGGTACGGACCAGCGCACAATCGATCTTTAGTGCGGATAAATTCTTGACATTGGTTTTAGTTTAATTTCTTTTTTTTATGTAATACATTTACATTCTTTAATTATTATTATGAAATGCGCAAATGATTCATCCTGATAGCCATTAGACAGTCAGTCCTTCAGAGTCAATTCAAAAATGCCTTAGGTTACTCAAGTGGTTAATATCTTAATAAATTGATCAACTTTATCGGATTTCTAGCATGACTTAAATATTTAGATTATAAATTTGATTATTTCTCAAAAAATAGGTTTTAATGAATTATTCATGACGTGTTCATTCATAGGTGCATATAGTGTTGGTAGCATGTGGCGAATCAGGGCTTCGGGCTACACCCCCCCCCAAATAAAGCCAAATTCTTGATTTTATAGCATATTACGCTGTTTTTCTTAATTTCCTTCTTTTTTAAAAATAATAAAAACATTTCACTATTACTTTTCTGGCCTTAACCCAGAGCTCAAAAATAAATTTTCTACTTTTTGTAGTTTCACCTTGTACTTGCTAGCTTTGGCTGGTCGAAACATTTTTTTGGCATGGAGTTATTTCATTATAATTTTATTAAATTATCAACAGGTATTGCTATTTTTTTATGATTGCTAGCCGGCAGGTGATAGATAAGTCGCTAACAAAGAGTTTTGGTTAAGCAACAACTGGATTCACCTATCACATTCAATACAAATTTTTTATGACTCAAGCCCCCCCCAGACCCGAATCTAGATTCTACTGTTGATGTAGTTCTCTCTGGAGTTCTGGAATGTCTCATAAATAATCTACTTCATATTTTTATTGTTATAATTAAATTGCTAGATTCAATTTTTTTGTGACAATTTAAAACAAAATGAAAAAGAAATTCTTTTCTGATAATAGACAGTCATCTTTTTCAACTTAGCCAGATAATTGCAATCTTTCAAAACACTCTTCCTCATAAATCAGCATACTTTCAATTTCTTTCAATAAACATCAGAACTAGTTAAGCGCAGTTAGAGAATAATTAACTTTTATCTAGATATTTCCATTGTATCTCCGAAAGTTCCAAGAAAGAGCAGGAATTACTTAAAAATATCTCTTTCCTCCTCCCATCCAGTTCTGAAATATTCCCCGTGAATTTTAAGAAATCATATCAATTCTCACTGGTAAGTAATTACCTGGGACTCATCAAAAGCAAGCTTATTCTCTTTCCCATTTTCAATGGCCGATAGCAATTAGTCGCTTTGTAAGGCTCCTGAACTTCAGGTGGCTAAGCGACTTTGCGGTGTTTTGCACAATAATTACACTGCTATTGGAAGCGATTGTTGGTCGTCTTACCGGTTTGATTGCAACAAGTCAGTGTGAGGACGAAGTTCAAGGGGATATTTACTTGAGGGTTTCAATTCATTTAAATATCACAAGCTTTGCGTCACATCACGATGACAGTAAAGACCTTTGGATTAAAACAGGCACTATTCCCAGAGATTTGTATTCTCCCAGGAGGTGCATTTTTGAAAGAACTGATGCGTATCCAAGAGAGAATCCCTGAGACTTGATGTTTTGGTATTTCTATTAATGTGTATTTTTTTACCGTGCACTGGTGACAGCGGCGGTCATGGAAGCACCGTTGGTTCACTGAACGAAAACTTCACATCTTTGAGATCTCGCTGTATACTGCATTTTGTGTGAGAGGTAATCAAGTATTGATCATCTTCTGTTTGCCAATTATGTCAATTGTCTTGTCTTTTGCATGGACACTGTCTTCCCCATAAGCACCTATTCCATTTGGCAGATTCTGGAAAGTGAAAGATGATGTACATGAGACTATCTGGTATAAACAGCCCTACATCTTTTGGAAAAATGTCTGGCCAGATGACTTTAGGTATACACTAGTGGTAAGTCTTTTGCCAAAC
>BGPR01020263.1:0-10372 GCA_013235015.1 Araneus ventricosus
CGATTACAATACTTTCTCTTTGTATACTTCGTATACGAGAAAGTAAAAAGTGGCCTCGGGATTAAATAGTTAAGGATCGCAAAAAAAAAAATATTAGATATCGGATCTTTAAAGTACCGAGAATACACAGATGAAAAGAATACATTTCAAGCCTATGAAAATAAAAATACACAAGCATACACTGTAAACACAGAAGTACATGAATTCTGAATGGTATTTACACAGGAAAAAGAACGATAATTCTTTTTAAAAAATGAAGATAAGTGACAATTTTAAAAACGAAGGAAAAAAAGCAAGAAAGTAGTTAATAGTATTAAGATAATACAAAACATAATTGTATAATATGAAGATTAACAAATATGTAAAGACATTGGACTGCATTTCACTCGATGCATATTTTTGTTAACATTGATTATTTTGTTTACATAAGGTGTATCGTCAAAAAGGAAAGAAATCACAGACAAAATCAAGACTGAAAAATTGGAATTTAATATCATTCCTTGCAATCTTAATTGGTAATAGTAATCAAAAAATGCACTCCTCCTAGAACCTCGAACGAGTTTTAGTTATATTAAAGTCCCGTTTCTGAAGTACCATGAGGGATATTTTGGGACGCCCTCGTAATTTTGAACCACGGTCAGATGACGTCTACCTTGTACCCATTTAAAACCAATGAGGTGACTCGAGTAGTCCCAGGTATCGGTGGTTCAGGCTGACTTTAGCTCAAATGACGAGAGCGACACCTGAGCTAGCACCCCCTCTCCAAGCTTCCGCACCACACAAGCGGGAAGAGGTTTACCCCCTACGTTTGATTTAGTGTGCAGCAGGCCCCATATACGGCGGATCTTCATTGGAATCGGGTTTCGAACTAGAGCCCTTCGAGCCCGCAGCCGGGACCTTGCCACTAGGTCACCTCGGCCTCCGTATTAAAAATGAAACATTGTCTGCTGTAAATAAAGTCATTTTGTGCTGGATAATGGCAGCTATTTCCGTCTTTGGAGAGACACAATTAGCAAATAATAACGAGTTGTGAAAAACTGTTTTCACATTCGGAACCTCGGACGACAGTGTACAGGTACGAAGACTCAGACAGCATTAACGGCAATAAAAAAAGTTCTCTGGATGAAGCTTAAAAACAATCAACTAGAAAAATTAGAATAAATTTAACAATAAAAAATATTTTAAGTTAAACTTTAAACTAAAACAACAACAAAATTTAATTAAAAACAGTAATATTAAGAAATAATCCTTTTTGATGTAGAGATCTTCTTTGTCTTTTGTTGGGACATTTCGGGCTAAGAGAAGCTATATTTGGCGTAATACATTGCAGAGAATTGTCCCAGTTATTATTATTTTGAATCCATTTCGAATAAAGTTATTATCTCTTGAAAAAATGGACTAGAATGGATTCCTTGTTTGCCTTTTCGATTCCTTCTGAGTTTATCTTTGTTTTTTGGCTTTCTTTGTATCATATTGATTTCTCTGGATAAAAATGCTTGTGATTATTATAAAGATGTATGTTATGTATTAAACGTAAATGCGCGTGTTTCACTGCAAGATGTTCATCATTACATGAAGATCTTTACGAGAGTTTAGGAGAATAATATAAAATCATTTATTAAAGACACTAAAACGCAGAAAAAATCTTTCATTGCAGCACGAATAAAATTCATAAACGACACTTTAGAGCATTGTTGTTTCTTGACCATCAATATAAACTAGTTGCAAGTAGGAATAATTCTTGTTTAGGAATAGCATTCATGTTTAGGAATAACATTCTTGTTTAGGAATAGCATTCTTGTTTCAAACATAAAGTTCTTTCAAAGACAATGATTTATGAAATCATGGTCATTTCCGACAACGGAAAATGGAAACACAATGATTTACAGTGGGTTGCCAATATAGTGTGGTTGTTTGGGGTTTAATGGCGCAAGAGCCATTTTTGTCTAAACTGCGCCAGCCAATATAGTGTGGACACTTTAAAATTTGCTTACTTTTTCGAATATCTCACGAAAATCTGCATGGATTTTCTTAGAATTTCGAGCATGTAAAGATTAGGCTTGAACTCACGTTCTACAGTGACGATTCGATCTCGAGAGTATTTAGGGGACCGACCAAAAAGTGATGAAGATAAAAAAAAATTTCGACTCATCCCGTTTCAAATAAAGCTGATAACGAGATGAAACTTTCATCAATGGTTATGTTTGATGTGCATAATATTTATGCGAATTTTCGTAAACATAGCACAAATATTCGAGGAGATATAAAGATTTATTGACAAAATCCCAAATTTTTCAGCATGTGTTTTGTTTATAACTTGCAGAGTTTTGAACCAAATTGTACGAAACTTATAGAATACGTGACAATACGTTAGAGAAGCATTGTACTAAATTGTGATTTAAATAATTGCATATTAAAGGAAATATGAGTATATAAAAAAGCCTTTATATCTTCCCGAATATTTGTGCTATGTTTAAGAAAATGTATGTAAATATTATGGACATCAAACATAACAATTGATGAAAGTTTCATATCGTTATCAGCTTTCTTTGAAACGGGATAAGCCGAATTTTTTTTTTGACTTCATCACTTTCTGATCGGTCCCCTAAATACTCTCGTGATCGAATCGCCATTGTGAAACGTGAGTTCAAGCCTAATCTTTACATGTTCGAAATTCTAAGAAAATCCATGCAGAGTTTCGGGAGATATTCGAAAAAGTAAGCAAATTTTAAAGTGTCCACACTATATTGGCTGGCACAGTTTAGACAAAAATGGCTCTTGCACCATTAAACCCCAAACAACCACACTATATTGGCAACCCACTGTATTTCGCCGTGCATGAAACATTGCTTCGTATGATGAAAATATGCATAAAAGTAAACAAAATAATCTGAATCAAAATTTTTTATATTTAATTTACATAAAGTATTGAATAATTTCTGGTTCTGATTTTGAAGAAACACATTTATGTCCGAAAAAGAGAGAGTTTTTTTAAAAATAATTTTATGTTGCTCAAAATTCAGTTACACATTTTATTCTCATACCAATATTTTAACGTGCTGTGTAGGTATCGGACGTTGATCATAGTTCGTTCAAAAATATTTCTTCTATTCTAAAAAGTTCTAATATTTTTTCCAGTTATAAGCAATGTTTCGAAGGGTTTTTTTTCTCCTTCATATTTTCATAACTTTGCAAGAGCGCGGCAGAATTTGAACCTTAGTTTTTCTAATATTATTTAAAATTAATCTAATATTATTTAAAATTTCATATCAAAATGGTGTACTATTGAACTTAACTCATAAGTGGTGCATTATTTGCATTAATTCGTTTATTTAAATCCAAACAAACCAATTTGTTAAATGATGCATTCTTCTTTCCCGAATGAAATGACTCGATTACTAAAATTTGCAGAAGTTATTTTTGATTTTACATTTTATGCCATTTTTACAATAGCATTAGTTCAACGTCAAAGTAAATGAAACCAGTATTGTTATTATTTCGTTTCAATTTATAAGAATAACTAAAAATTACACTTCGTACTAATAAACTATTCAAGTGGTATAGTTATTAAATTGCATGTATTCACTTGCGGAAACAAAATTCTCTAACTTTTTTAATTCCATATTCTTTCCTGTTTCCGCCATTAACAACTTTGATTTCGCGTACCCCCAAATGGTCCTTGGCGTACCCACAGAGGTACGTGTATCACAGGTTGGGAACCTCTGCTCTAGAACCATTTTAATTAAGAAATCTTTAAAAACTCTAATATTTTTTTTATTTTTACAGTTCTTTCAAATAAAATGCCTCAGTTGGGCCTCATAAAATACCTCAGCCAAAAACAGGTTGGGAACCTCCGCTCTAGAACTATTTTAATTAAGAAATCTTTAAAAACCCTAATAATTTTTTTTTATTTTTACAGTTCTTTCAAATAAAATGCCTCAGTTGGGCCTCATAAAATGCCTCAGTTGGGTCTCATAAAATGCCTCAGTCAAAAACAGGTTGGGAACCTCCGCTCTAGAACCATTTTAATTAAGAAATCTTTAAAAACTCTAATAATTTTTTTTATTTTTACAGTTCTTTCAAATAAAATGCTTGTGGACAAAGGATTTCAAACCTGAAAATTTCATTTGAGATGAAAACCCCCCTGTTGCATTTATCGAAACTTAAGGTCAATAAAACATTTTTGAGCAGATAATAGAGATAACCTCGCGTAAATCTTTTACGAACCACCCAATAAAAACGTCAATACTTAGCATCATTAACTCAAATCGTGTCTCACAAATTTTGCTTCCAACAATTACGGCAGCTGCATTTTTTCCCGCGTAAAAGAACAATTTGAAAATTAGTTGAACCTGAAAGAAATCCTTTGTGTAACGATTTGTCGTGTATCCTACGTTACCTAGATATCGTGTGACAGTTGCAGCTTTTAAAGTTTTCAGCAGCCCTAAATTTATGTGCTCTCGAACATTTTTTATGACTTTGTTGTGAAGCAATCGTTTAGTGCCGCGCGAGATATACTTGCCGTAAAGATGCTTCCATTGTTTTTCGGTCGGGGTGCAATTGCGCAAAACGGAGATTGCACCTCGCTGTAGATGGAGCATCTGTTCGCTCCAAGAAAAGCCCGAAGCTTTATTTGTTTTTACGAGAATCCCAGTAAATCCTTCTCAAAGTTGCTCCAATTCGAAATGCGTAGAAGTAAATCCGCACTCGACGAGTATTTTCTTGCAATTATTTTTTTATCGCGATAGAACTTCGCGTGATGTATTTTTATAGCTCAAAAAATCGAAAACAATTTTTTGCTTTCTGTTTTGTTGCTCTTAAAACAATTTTGATCCTTGGTGACATTTTAGGAACCGGAAATACGTTGCTGAAAATCAAAAGTGATTCTTTTTACCTCGCTCTATTAGCAAGCATGAGACTCAGCGGAAATGTTTTACTGAAACAGCTCAAGCCTTTTTTACTTTATCGTACACGAAGTATACAAAGAGAAAGTATTGTAATCGTCAAAAAATTTGAACTCGAGATTTTGACGAATCTCCTCTTTTTAGACCTCCCTGAGTCCAAAAAACACAATTTTGGAATTATGTCTGTCTGTGTGTGTGTCTGTGAACACGATAAGTCGAAAACTATTAGAGTTACAGGGATGAAATTTGGTATGTGAACTTGACACAAAATTTGTAGGTTTCTATCAAATTTTGGACAAAATCCGTCAACGGGAAGTCTGTCTGTCTGTATGTTCGAAGTCATGTGAACACTATAACTCAAAAACTTGAATAGTTAGATGGATAAAATTTGGTACACGGTTTTATCGTCATGAATGTAGGTCCGTATAAAATTTTAGGCCAAATCCGTCAAAGGGTTGACTGTCTGTCGGTCTGTATAATTTACCATTGAAACCAATCCGCTATCTCCACGCGCATGCGTACGGAAGCAATCGTCTGTGCTCGCGAAAGGAGCGATTACGTCAGTTTGTCCTTAAGACGGCAAGAGTGAAACCTAGCAGTGTGCGATAGATGCGTTTTAATCGGTACGCATCTCTTTGAATTCTTTACCTAGATATTTTTCAATCACTACAATGAAAAACCTTCTGAAAACCTCTAGGGATAGAAGTTCTTGGAACAACTTCTGTAAACGTATCTCACTTAAGAAGAAGTTCTTGGAACAACTTCTGTAAACGTATCTCACTAATGCAGAAGTTCATCGAACAACTTCTGCAAACGTATCTCACTTAAGAAGAAGTTCTTCGAACAACTTCTGCAAACGTATCTCACTTATGCAGAAGTTCATCGAACAACTTCTGCATATGTGAGTTCTTCGAACAACTTCTGGAAGTGTATCTCACTTATGCAGACATGAGAAGCACATTCAACCGTTAACGTCTGAGCAAATTTATCAACTTTTGAGTTTCGAATTAAATTTAATACATTTCTCGTTTTGAATCTACACGAGGGCTATTTTGGGACAGACCTCACAATTTTAATCGAGATCAGGTGACGAGGGCGACACCTGAGCTGGCAATCTGTCTCCAAACTCCCACACCACACCAGCGGGAGGACGTTTGGTCACTACGTATGATTTAACGTGCAAACAGGCCCACATATACGGCGGATCTTCGATGGAATCGGGATTCAACCCTGGAGCCCTCAGACCCGGAGTCGAGACCCTGGCCACCGCGGCCTCTGTGGTTGCACTAAAAACGGAATCCTAAAGTTGGGCATTCATCAATACCCCATTCCATTCCATTTGCCCCAACAACTGGTTTGTCTTCCACACATTCCAGTCGAAAAAATTAGGCAAGTCATTCACGGGTATTCCAAAGTTTGTTTTGATACACCTTGTTTGAGAAGGTTCAAAATCCCAGTCTTACTCACACCCACATATCTACTCTCCCACACGGGAGATTTCTGAGTTTGCTTTCAACATGACTTAACCTCTTTGCGGAGTCCCAACCTAGGCAGTGACTTTGTTTTCCCGCTACCCTCGCAGCGAGGGGTGAAAGGGCCATCCGGCCATTCCAATTTGGTCTCAAACTATTCGGAATTCCATCAGTGCAATCCAATTGCGCCAATTTCCATCGGTTTCTCACATTGACGAAAGGTTTTTCCAAAAATGGTGGAATTAATTGAACAGCGGTGAATGCCCCGTTTAAGGAATTAGTCCTGCCCTGCTTTGGAACCATGGGTGAACATGATAGCAAATTTCAGCTCTGTGGTTCACGACATCATCATCACCTTCATCGTGAACAGGACATGAGATGCTCACTTAAGCCTTGTTTCAACCGCGTGTGGCTGGGCCAAACTTCGAGTCGATCGAGGTGCGCATTTGTGGACTGTGGTCGGTGGAATTCGAACAGACGCGCCGTTCTTACGGCGCGTAAATTGGCAAATATCTCAACAGCGCTTTAGTGAGCAGATGAATTGGCGCCGTCTGGTCCTTTGATGCCTGAGCTATTTACCGCACATCGCGGGAAACCAAAGATGCACTTACAAACACTGGCAATTCACTGGCAATGAGACCCCCGTAGCGGTCGACCTTTGCTTCTGCGACCCCATATTCTATTGCAAAAGTTGTTTGTCCTGACATGTACAATTAAATACCCATAGAAATTTGTCGGTCGAATTTCGGAACACCTTGTACAGTTCAACTCATACCAGGCCTCATATGCCGTAGCGGTCGACCTTTGCTTTTGAGACCCCATATTCTATTGCAAAAGTTGTTTGTCCTGACATGTGCAATTACCTCTAGAAGTCTGTCGGTCGAATTTCGGAACACCCTGTACAGTTCAACTCATACCAGGCCTCATATGCCGTAGCGGTCGATCTTTGCGTTTGTGATGGTGTTTTGTCCCACCCTCTCGGCGGGTCTGTTCGCGAGTATCAAAATTATAATTCAACTCGTTCTATTAGCACAGTAAACTACATCGTACCCTTGCTTTCCAGTCGAATGTTTGCGAGAAGCATCTGCTAATAGGATTAAGTGTGCCCCTGACAGCGAAAAAGTCCAGGATGCGACGTTAAGAGCCGAATTCAGAGCTCCAACGTAGATGTGGAGGACACTTCTCAAGTCTTGGGATTAAACAGATGACATGAACGCCTTCTGTCGCGTGTAAACATTGCCCAACACCGACTAAGCTATAATCTGACGGTCATAAAATTAGGTCTTATTTTCCCTGCCTCAATAGATTGGGATATCTCCAGAGAATTTTGACCATCACGACAAACAATTTAACTATTTCACTTTTGGGAAATTTCAATTAATTTTAAATCAAAAAATAATTTCTTTTCAATAGTTATATTCGATGGAAAAGTAGAGCTATTCTTCTACTTCAAAGCATATAACTTGTACCAGCTACCTAAGAAATTCCAAGGATTTTCAGCTCATAAAATAATTAAAATATTGTTTATACTTTAAAGAATTAAAATGCCTCATTATACCTCTGACCTTTATTCGCGAATTACAAAATTAATAAAGAGACTATTAAAACTATATTTTTTATATACGGTATTCAAAATACCTTTAAAATGTGACAAAAACGAAAATAAAAATAATTAATTAAAACGGGGAAGAAAAGTAACAGAAAGTAGGTTGTGAGCGTTCGAAACTAGTGACAAGGTTAAAAGCTAGCGCTTATTTGCTATCTGTAATACTGGTCAGAAATTTAATTAAATTTTTTTAATTGTGAAAACAAACCTTTTTTATCCAGGTTTGCCAATTTTTTTTTATCAATCGAAGCTTAATCTGATGTAAAAGACTTTACAAAAACACTCAAAAAATTATATTCTACTTCTTTCAAAGGAGATTTCACTTTAAAAATAGAGACTTGCAGTATTAGATCGAAAAAATATAATAAAATATGTTTCCAATAAAGCCTTGTAAAATTATAAAAAAGGAACACGAAAATTAGATAAACAAACCATTATTTCAAACTCTGAGCCGAAAATATAAAAGGAATTTCTTTCTTAATATAAAAGTTATTTCTGTAGAATTCAACAGTTTTATCAGTTTTCTAAATAACTAGAAGATCTGTGCCCGTCTAACGGGTCTATTCTGGTACCCCCGGTTGGGTTGGGAGACGTCACTTTTCCCGTTGTTAACGTGCGGAAAAAGTGACATCTCCCAACCCAACCGGGGGTACCAGAATAGGCCCCTAAGACGGGCTTTTAGCTTTCCAACAACATCTCAAATCTGATTGTCACAAATTTACTGACGAAACTTGTTGAACAAAATCTCATGCAGATTGCCAGAGTGCTTTAGAAATTAAAAAAGCAAGAAAAATAGAAATGATGAATCAATTGACACTAACTTTCGTTTTGCAAAATATATAAATATTCAATTCAAAAATTAAGTACGATAAAGGAAGAACCTTTTTAACAAAAACGAAAGTAAAGTGAAAAATAAATTAATTCTAATTAATTAAATATTTGCGGTTTGAATTCTGTTTGATGTCTCTTGGTTTTGTCACGCCTTCCATAGTGCAAATCTCTCTCTTACTAACCTTCCTTTCCTTGAAGTGCGATCTTCTCTATGCATATTGTTTACCAACAATCTTTCTCTTTCAAACATAAGGAAAATTCAATTCGGCACTCTCTTCCCTAGAATTCTAAGGAAAAAAACCCTTCCTTTTTCTCCGCGCGCGCTGCGGGTGTGGCATCTGGTACGGTGGGTCGTAGCCACGCCCACGTTCCTGATGCGTTAGAGGCCGTGTCACCGAGTTTATATTATAGAATAGACGTAAAACTGTTCAACTATCATCCTCGCTAATAACAAATGGCATAATACACACGGCATAATACACTCCTTAACTTTTAATTTTAAAAATGGTGTCTATGTATGGCAAGGGGTCGCGGTAAACTGATGGTAAGGTCTCCTCGTCTTCGGGACTGGAGAGTTACAGAATTGAAACCCGATTCCACCGAAGAACCTTCATGTATTCGGACCTGCTGCTTCGTGGATCAAACGTCCCGACGCTTGACCCACGAAGGTGTGGTGCGGAAGTTTAGAGAAGGAAGGATGCAGGCAAGATTGAAATAATTCAAGTTAAATAAAAATTTACAGTAAAAACGGGAAGTATTAGGATCTAACGAAAGCTTGTTTGCTTGTACGTTTTATTTATGACGGTGATTTTCTAATTTTTCAGAAAAAATATTCGAAATATCCAGTCTTCTGAAACCAAGATTAAAACGGAAATGTTATGTAATATTTATCAGCTGAGGGTTGGATAATGAGAAGACACTGGTGTGATGTGAAAGTTTGGAGAAGGGTTGTCGTCTCAAGTGTCTTTCTGACCCGAGTTGTCAAGCTAAACTGTGTGAATTTCGAGCGTCTCCCAGTCAGAAATTAATTGCAAGAACATTGTTTAATTTAATTGCTGTAACTCTGATTTCTTTTTGTGGAAATGGTAATTAGTCATTTATACCATACTGATACTTTTGTATGTCTATACTGAATTGCATAAATTTGTTGTAAATAAATTTCTGTCTTCTACTTTTAAAAGAACCTCTTACTTGTACACAAGTCTGATTCTCTGCAAACTTTCGAACTCACAAAAACTAACTAAACTGATTGCTAACTAAACTGGGAGTGTTTTACCGTCAAATGAGAAGATAATTCACTGTATTTTTTGCAATCCTTCCGAAGTTTTATTTTCAACCTCAGTCTGTTATTTTAAAGTAAAAATATCTCACTTTAAGTTAGGAAAATTTTATTGTCACAGATAAAATACTTATCTTCACGTGAAGAAAAGGCCATCATATTATTATGGAATATAGTATATATACTCATTAACTTTCAATCTATTCTATTCTAATCAATTTAGTATATACTCGTTAACTTTCAATCTATTCTATTCTGTTCAATTTAGTATACTCATTAA
>BGPR01020264.1:0-16121 GCA_013235015.1 Araneus ventricosus
ATTAAAGATTAGCAATTAGCATAATTTCTAAAATATGGCCATTTTTTTATTCGGTTCTTCTAGAAAGCTGATAATTTTTTTTTAAAAAAATCATTTGAAATTTATAAACGAATAGGGGGGATATATCATGAAGATAGTGTTTGGATTATGCAAGTCAGAAATATATTTATTTTAAAAACAAATGTACTGAAATTGAGTTCGGTACAATTTTTTTTTTTAATTTGGCTCTTTTATGTATGGAAATTCATTTTTAATACGTTTTCATATTTATATAGGGTTTTATTTTTGAAGAAAGCATGAGCTTATTTGCAAAATTTGATCATTCCTTTAACGGTGCCATAGTACCTCAAGGAGAAACTAGTTTTACCTCTTAACCCAAAAGAATATATTTTAAAAGCTTCATGAAAACACAAAAAATAGTTAAACGAGATTCTTTTTATATATACTAACAAAAGTTTTAATGAAAAAAGTAATTTGAATGAACATAATTTAAAAGAACAATAAATAATTTTAGAAATTTCATGACTTAATCAATGAAGGAAAAGTTCGCTTGAAATGTCAATTTTCTCCTCACAGAAATGTAATATATAAGAAAAATTATGATTTATTCAATATATGACAAAGAACAGAATTCATAACTTAACTGATATAAATATTAAAATTCTTCCGTCAATAGAAATTTCTGGAATTATTGTTTGAAATGAAAATAAAAACTAGTGGACGATAGATCAGAAGGTAAATAAGAGCAGTGGACTGTTAATTAAATAAATTTATTGTAAACAAAAACATGAACGATCAAGGTACAATTTAAATAAATTCTTAAATAGTAACATTTAAGAGGAGACGATTCTCATTCCCAAGGGGGATACGACACAAGGGTCCGTTCGCTTAGGCGATCCGAACGAGAATTAACTCCAGTCAACTTCGCACCCCCAAGGTCACGAAAGTGGACAGCCAAAGTTCATTAAACTCTGCACCCTCAAATGGCGCGAAACTCCGCGGCGAATGGAAGGACGCGTAGGCGTCAACAACTAGATTAAAAATATTTTTAAAAAAAACTTCTAAAACTTTTCTTATTTTATCTGTGAAGAAGCTTCCTTCCATTTATCTCTTTAAACAAATTTAAAATTTTATGCATAAGAACCTATTTATTTTTATATCAATCATAAGACATTTTCTTTTTCTTTGGATTGATGTTTGAACATTCTTGGGAAAAACAATTATTTATTAATCATTTATATCCTCAATCAACAACATAATCATTAAGCATCGTTTATAATCGGTCGGTCATCAGCATTATCAATAATCAACACTTATAATTATTCATTGGGGAATCATTTATAACTCAACCAGAAATAAATAATTGGGAAATGATTCCAGTTTTTCCTGTATTTGACTCCATGAAATGCAATTTTTTACACAAAATGTTGATAGTCTTTTGTAAAAATATGAAGTATTTCGCAAAATGATAAAATTGCATGTTAAGTTTGGTTTCAAATATCGCCACAAACAACTTGAAATTATTAAGTTTTGCATTCCCCAAGCAAAAAAATATATTTTGGCATATATAAGTGCCCACAGGAACACATCTCCTTTTGGTGTGACGGGCGTCATGACCCTGAGGTACCTTAATGATATGTCTCCTTTCTAGATTCTCCTCTACCGTCTCTGTTTCTTTCTTTCTTTCTTTCTCTCGACAGCAACGAAGGGCTGTTCATAAACAGTTGTAGCAGGCCTGTTTGCTTCTAACTTTGTATGGACAGCAATATGTTCCACGTGTTGACCATATATAGCGGCCTTTTGGACATCCGTGGCACTGTTGGTCCCCGATTTATTAATGGGATGGTGGTAACTTATCCACCCAAATGGTAAACATGCTAGGAATCAAGCGAAAAGGTCACTTTCTGGGGCATTACAGAAAGAATAGTCAACGTTCCTTGAAGTGACTCTGGGAATGTAGATCATGGCTGCATATTAACTAATCTTACATTGATAGAGACCATAGAGATTTCCGAGCCTCCTTATTGGTTAGCTCTTCCTACGTCATTTGTGACATAACTCACTGCAAGTTCTTTTTCTTACTGCTCTAGTGTGAGGACATTATATTATTATTTTGTATTCTCTTCATCATTAATTGAATGAATTTGAATAAGTGTTGATACAAAATTTTATTTCAATTCAATTCACAGTTTGCTTTAAAATTTATCAATTACCTTGGATTCAAAAAATATTACAGTGCATGAGATGCAAAAATGTGTCGCGGCACCATCTGTGTTCCTGACACAAAACTAGATACTTCTTTTGTTAAAATCAGATTTTTGACATTTAATTGTGTAAAGAAGGGTAGGAAGAAGGAAACAAAAATTAAGACTTTAATCTTCTAAATTAGATTCCGAAACTGTTTGCATAAGAAATAACACACAGCAGTGAGTTACATCACAAATGACGTAGGAAGAGCTAAACAATAAGGAGGCTCGGAAATCTCCATGGTCTCCATCAATGTAAGGTTAGTTAATATGCGTACTAGCTAGCACATCAAATAAGCACCGAGGCTTGGAATGCCCAGCGCTGGTCCATTGTTAAGCTCAGTAGCGGGCAGTAACGTCGGAACATTGTTCTGATCATACTCTGCATGTTTATCTGAAGCGAAATCAAAGGAGATTCGAGACTCTAGTCTGAAACATTGTGGCATGCTAACGCTTCAGGCTTGATTCGCCTCTGTATTGTCTTCGCCTGGCTAGATTGCATCAGCCATTGCATTCTGCACGTAACGACTTTTATATCACTTATTTAACGGAAAGAATATCAGTCTGAAACCATTATCATGTTAATTAAAGCCGAAGTAAAAATTCTACATTGAATTTAATGTCCAAAGAAAGTAATCTTTTTATCATAAAGTTAATATTGACAAAAGGACACGAATGAGAAATTGGATGAAACAGCAAAATTGGCTTTAATTTCTTTACAACAATAACTTTAACTGTTAAAATCTTTTTAGTTAAAATTTTCTTTGTTAAAATTAATTCTGAAAATTAATTAAAACTAGAGAAAAATTGTACGAAAATGAAAAATGCGTCACTAAAAAGTTAATTTTCGGAATTTCAAGATAGTGTAAAAATAGTTCGTGTGCTATAATATACTCCGGAACTATTGTGAGAAAATGTTAAAATTTCGATTAATTTTTAATTAATCGGAAATTTAGTTAAAGATTTGGAAAAACTCTTTCTTATTAAGCACCTACAAGTCAAGGAGTAGTTGCTCACTAAGTCATTGTTCTGACGGTCTCATGGTCTACCTTGTAGAGCAACAATTTTTGTATCATGCATGAAGCAATTTACAGTGAGTATACCAGCCTCAAGACATTATCAAGTTGAAAACTGACCCATTTGGAAATTGGCCAATTTTCAACATATTGTTACGAAAAATCGTCCCATGTGTGTGAAGTGAAAACAGTCCAGAAAGCAGAATAATAGAGAACGACGCTTTATTTTCGAATATTCAGGAAAATGCTAAGCACAGGTAACACGAAAAGAACAGCACTTGCACAAATTAGCAAAACAAACAGACAGCAAATCACTACTAATAATTGCCACAGCACCTTCAGAACCGCTCGGTGTCTATCAGCTTATCAGCTCGCACTGCGGACAAATCTCCAAAGTCAATCTTCGCACTATCAAACACGTTCCACGACGTTCAGGGCATTTATAGACTTCTCGAAAGGGTGTAACGACACATGGAATCATCTAGAGCATTCTGTTTATCAGTGGCCTTGTGGCAAGGTCTCGGCTTTTGGGCTGAAGAGAGGTTCGAAACCCGATTACACTGAAGATCCCTCGTGTATTGGGTCTGTTTCACCTTAAATCATACGTAGGGGGGGGGGGGGCAAACGTCCTCCCCTTAGGGTGGTGCAAAAATACCCAAACTGGCCCGGCCTACCCGGAGAGGAGGATGCCAGCTCAGGTGCCGTCCTCGTCATCTAACCGTGGTTCGAAATTACGAGGTCCGTCCCAAAATAGCCCTCGTGTTGCTTCAAAACAGGACCTTAATATAACTAAACTGAACTAAACTCAGCTCCTAATAGAGATATCGAGAAAATTCAAGTATTTTTGTGGTCCTTCATTTTGTCGCCAAGTTTTTCACCAAGGTCAAGGGGGTTGGCTTAACTTGCCTCCTATAGCTAGTAAGAACATCTATAAATGTCTCTTTCCAACACTAAGACTAAAATTGTGGAAATGCGACATTGCATGTTCGTAACAATATATCCGTTCCATGACTGTTCCTACTAGTGATATTTCTCAATCACTTTTCACATGTCTCCTTTTACATTTCAAAAGTCGCTGTTAGAATTCGTGGCGAATCAAAATCAGTAATGAAATTTAAATCAGGTGACCTCCTAATTAAAGCTACTTCAGTAGCTTAAACAAATTTAAACCTTCTTTGTTTTGTGGTCTTTTCGATGCTCACGTAAAAATTTGTTCCATAACAGAAAAATTTTCCATAATCACCTTAATTTAAAACATTTTGTAAAATTTCACAAAATAAATATTCTAAATTAAATTTATTTCATTTATCATTAATGAGGGCTAATTTTTGTATTTATTTTCTAATTTTGAAGTTGAATTGCGAAGATATTTTTCTCATTTGAAGAGGGGTGACGAACTTAAAAAGCTTAAGAAGGCCTGTTAAGTATAATAGACTGCTATAAAAGTTTTAAAACAGCTTATGAAAAGGAACAGGTAGGAATGCAAGAAATTTATGCTCGTTTCTGCTTTTATCAGTACTGTTTCATAAAATTATTTTCATTCCAAACGGGAATATAAACACACCGCAGACAAAACCGAAAAAATCCTTCTCTCCATAAAAGATGCGTCGGGTAATCTACTCCAATGGAAAGCCGTAATAAAAGGGTTTTATATCCGGGTCTTTTCCGTTTCACCGAGACGCTTTTTGCCACGGTCGCAATAAGGGCGCGAATGTGCTCCTAGGTATTGCCATTAAAAAGAACGGAAGTACCGAGACGCAGACGATCTTTAATTCGCCTTAAATTTGCCAATTTGATAGCATCACGCTGGTCTTATGACCTCTCTTGGATATCGGAAAATTAAATTTCTCCCTTCTTTCTAGAATATTCCAGGTTCTAACATTATGGCGGCGTACAGAGGATATAAATATCAGGTCTTGCAGGACAGCATTATGGCTGCTGCGTGGATTCAAAATTGGCTCTCTAAAAATATTCTAAATTCTCTCCTCTTTTCTTCAGTTAGGAAGTCTATTTGGAGCGCGCAACATTTTATATCTACTTCATTAAGTCTAGGAAGTAACGTGTTTAAGACGATGATGTTGAAGGTTCTCGGCTTTTATTAAAGTCAAAATGATACATTTATATGGGTGGGCAGATGAATATAGATATAAAGCACTGAAACAAAACAAGATTATTTTTGTCTTTCAGTGTTGTATTTCGCAGTTTCATAAACATATTAATTATTTTATATTATGCATTTGCATGAAGAAGTCTTTTTCTTAAAGTAATCACCTAGTGTTTTATTTTAGTTCGATACTATTTCTCGTTTCCACCATTCTCGTATAAAGATAGCTACTTTTTTTAACGAGAAATAAATAAGACAAATTTGTAAAAATATCCTTAAGATAGCGCTATCTTTGGCACCCAGGTTAGACCGTTCCGGCACCGCTTAATTTGCGACTACGCCACTGTTTTCTAAGATAAAATATTGTACTGAAATTTCTCAGTTGCAGCTGATAAATATCAGTATTCATGTTTCTTCTTTTCTTAAATATTAACTCTTATAGATTAGAACTAATCTGAAATACATATACCATATTTTCAACTAAAATACTTTATCAGAAACAGTATTTTGCAAACTATTTGATTAACTCTTCATTTCATTCATTGAATCTGTAGTTTCGTATTTAAAGATTTCAAAATTGTGAATTTAAAATGCAGAGGTATAACACAAATTAAGAAATATTAATTTCTTTACAGATGCTAAACATTTGTAAAATTTTAAAATACTTTACAATTATTTTTCGTTTGTTTCATTTTGTGTTTATTTACAGGTTCGTTTCCACTATGTCTAGTGAATAAATGAGTGAAATTTATGAATGATTGAAATAAATTTAATCAAATTTATTTCCGTGTAAGTTATTATATAGCCTTAATTAAAAATAAGTAATTTTATTGCAAAAATCAGAGAAAAGTATAACGCCAATCAAGCGAAGATAATTCAAAACACCACTTCCTAATTTGAAAATGGCATAAAAAATGCTTTTTTTTTAAATTTTTTGATAATAATTTTTGAAATTATTGTCGGTAAACATTAAAATAACCGAATCAAAAAGCAACATTTACAGAGCATTTGTGAATAGAGTTGAGTCACTTCAGAATATTCCAAATGAGAATCATTGGTTGCATGTCAGATAGGTACTACAATCATTTTTTACCACTCATCTGGTAGTGATATCCTATACGAGTAAGTCGAGGGGAAAATATTTCCAATTTATTCTTGTAATTTAAATTTTGTCATCACAAGATTGAAATTAATTTAATTTAAATTTGTGACACCAACTGCGCGTTTCTTAACCAAAGACGTCTAACAGAGTTTCTCAACTCCACGTGTCCATAAATCTCCAGAAAGTCAAGAAATATCAATTGATTTGCGATGACATCTTCAAAGGATTTGTGATGAGATCTTCTGAGGCATTTAATATCCCCTTTGGGAAAGAGATATAATGTTGCCTAATATCATGATTGAAGGCTTTTAATGTTCCTTTCGGCGAAAAGATAAAATGTCGTCTAATATCTTCTAATACCTTTGGTGCTAAGAACTCCCCGAAGGGTTTTCACAAAGTTTCTGAGAATGGACAGGGTAGCAGTCCGAATTTTATTGATTGAAATCCTTTTGAGTGAAGAAACTTCTTCATAGGTTGGTGCTGTTTCATCAGTTGCAGTCTCTGCAGAAGCAATCTGGGACAAAGTATCATTCCCTCATTGTCAATTATGAACCCATGTACACTATAGTGCATAGATAGTCTAAAAAGAAAATTTAACGCGTTAGTCGCCACGACTCACACCTGAGATCCGAATCATCTGAACTAGATGACCCCTTCTCTGCTAACTCTTGACTACAGTAGAGAAAGGGTCGTCTGATTATATAGTAGGTAATAATCGTATTTCATCGCAGTGTGAATCGTATTTGATTCATATGGCGATAAACGTGTTAAATTCGAAGTACAATGTGCAAATTTAATTTTGGAATCCACTCCGCATCTTGTAAGAGGATAAGGCAGTGGCAATAGATGGCATGCGCGGTTACGTTTGTCATGTGACTTCGAACGTCTCACGAATTGTTTTCATTCCAACTGTGTTCCCTGCGTTCGTTTTATCCTGTAAACTAGTTGGAAAGTCAAAGCCGAACAACAATAACGTCACCTCGATGATTATATTCTGATTAAATTTCTGATGGAATGATTCTCGGAATGCCAATAGGAAAAGTTTTGCTTCATTATCCATTATTTCATTTTGTTTCATTATTCTGTTTCGTTCGATGCTAGTGAAAGAATAAAATGTGATTGCTTGTCGTTGTAAAGCATACCATATTTGCCTGAAATTGAATCATTTTTTTTAAATTTGTAAACTGATTAATTACGATACGAAGCTTTAAGAATCGGTTAAATTTCTTGCAAACATATTAAAGCGCCCAGATAGATATATTCTCCATGCAAGCTCGACTATCCTCAAAATGCGAATGTTCTTCAAATCCAACCCACTTTCAGAGCCTATACAACTCAGATCTCTCTGGTTTGCAATGAAATGCATTTTTTGTTTTAGATATAGCATTTCAGATAGCTATAAAATTTCTGTACTATTATTTTAAAATCTGCTGCGGGCCGGATAGCCGGATGGCCCACGGTCCGTAGTTTCCCCATCAATGATCTAGAATGTGACTTATAATGACCTATTTGTTTCAAATAATCTGGAAGTTGGGTATTTTTATCGGCAACGGTTAATCCCCGTGTTGGGATGGGTTCTCTGATCCTCGGGTTGGTTGGTGTGCTTAGTGCCGGCGATAGATTCCAGTAACATCACTTTCCCCTTTTTCAGGGCTGACAACCCTTTGTTTAATCTTAAGCTCGTTTTTAAATTGACTTCAAAAATTGTTTGTGTTCTTTTTAAAGTTTTATTTCTACTTAATATTATTTATTTCAGTGTTATTAAACTCGTTTAGTTTGCTTAAATTTACCAGTATGAACTTACTTTGATTTTATTATATTTTCCCCTTCTTCCTCATTCACTCTAGACAAGAAGGGATGGAGTTATTTTATTGTTTTGGTCCTAGCTCTGTTCTGGGCAGCTGCTTTATCGGCAGTTGCTGTGACAAGCTTTTATTTTCCAGTCCCGCCTATCAAATTGATAAAACCGCTCTTCTGGTGGTTAGGCGCAATGTGTGGCTGATGTTTTCGCTCGGTTATGGTCAATTGTTCTATATGGAATTGTGCATTGGACTTGGTTTTGAATTTCTGGGTATATAATATTAAGATTATTCATTTAATCTCTCAATTAAACACTAAAAATAGCACAGGTTGGCAAGACAAGTGAGCTGAGGATGAAACCAGCAATTAAATACGAAAATTCTTTTTGCTTTCTCGTATACTAACTATACAAATAATGAATTTCGATATTTCAAATAACTTTGAACAAAAAAAAACATTTTTGGAATTATGTGAAGGTGATCTATTCAAAAACGCAGCAGGTTACATAGATAAAAAGTGGTATATCATCCGTCCACCAAAACTGTACATCTGCAAGAAACTTTGTACCAAACTTGTCCACGGAAAGACTGTTCTTCTATGTAGGGGAAACTAGGGATACTTGATCCTACTTTTACTTTTACCTTACATTTCTCGAATATTTGAATTGTTAGCATCATAAAAGGATTTGTTTTTAAAAAATGATATATATACTTATGCTAAACTGATATTTCATTTAGTCATAAAATAAATATATTTCATAAAATCGCGTATGGTCAAATATCCCTAAGGTTAGGGATAATTGACCCTAAGCTAGGGATAATTGACCCTAAAGGTAGGGATAATTGACCCTACATGCAAAATGTACTTAAATTCTTTTGATAATTTGTTGGTACGCGAAATTCAGATATTTGGTTAAAACTGCTGAATTGTAAAAGTCTTTATTATGAAAAATATTAATTAAACTAATATTAAAAATAAAATAATATGGCAAGTGTAAAACACAGCTGTTATTAATAAAATTTAGTTAATAAATTAAATTACTCTAGTCATTAAATTAAAAAATTCTAGTTATTAAATTTAAATAGTTCAAAATTTAATAAACAATTAAAATATTGATTTCATTAAATGATACAAATTGCAGCTATGGGATTGGGAACCTAGCAAGTCATTAGCGCGTTAAAGAATTGTCTGTTTTGGAAAATTAGAAAAAAAAACAGAATAGTGTCAAAATTTAAATAAAGTTCTAAAAAATGTTGTTCAAAACATGAAGTTGAGAAGCTTAATAGACTAACTCGATTCTTCTAATATGTAAACTAAAATCAAAGCAAAAGAAAAATATGTATATTTTAGGAGAAAATTCAAATCAACAAAGAAAGACGAAGTCAATATATATGGCGAAATGTTAAATAAAATCAAACGATTAAGAAAAGTTCGAGCAAAAGATTTTTATAAAACTAATAAATAAATAAAACTCATTCTTTCGCCAACGAGGAACAAATACAATAAAAAAAATTCAATTCTTTTTAAAATTCTTATTAAAATAATTATTTGCATTCTTTGAAATTATCGCAATAAAAATTTTCTTCATTAAAATAATTACTTACAAACCATTTTTAAATAATTATTTCCTATATTTGAGTTGCCTTATTGGCGATAAACTTCACCGCACCAAAAAACTGATTCCAACTACACAATGTGCTTCAGTCGGCTACGACAATAGCTTTTGTATAGTCAAGTATCTCTAACTTTTTAGGGTCAAGTATCCCTAAATGACTTTTTCTAAATAATCCAAATATTAAGGAAGTGATTATTTGCAGGTACATTGTACTTACGGATAAAACGTTATTTTCAGGTATACCGTACCTACGGATTACTTGCAAGTTTTGTCACATTCAATATGCTTCAGTAGGAATTTTAAAATGTTCTTTTTGTACTTGAAACGTTCTTTTTGCGTTTATGATATTATTAAAAAAATATTAATCCTACTTTGTGAGAATTTTCAGTATCTCATCAGAGACCAGTGGCGGATTTTGACAATATGAGACCACAGGCGCAAAATTGTTTTGAGGCCCTTCGTAAATTCGGCATCGGTTTAGCACTGCAATATACAACAAATAGATTTTGTGGCCCCCTAGGGTCTCTAAGTACCAGGCGAGATCCTCTAATTCCTGTGCGAAAAACCGCCACTGCCTGCGCTTTTCAAAAGCATTGCGTCCGAACTTGCCGGTGAAAATATTGCTCTCGACGTAGGGTTAACTTGAATATCTCTACTAATAATAAAGGAGAATGCGTGTATGTCTGCTTATTTGTCCGTGTGTCTGTGTGTTGGTCCTCCACGGGGCAGACCACTAGACCTATAGCTACGAGCTTTGGCACAAACATACTTTGAAAGGTGGGAATGTGCACATCGGAGCCTTTTCAAATTTCAATTAAAATTTTAATTAATTGAAAATTAATCTAAATTTTGACATTTTTCCTTAATAACTTCCAAAAATATTACAGCCCAAAAAAAGACTTTTACACCAACTGAAAATTTAAAAAATTATATTTTCAATGCTGTCAATTAAGTTGACGTATGGTTTTTTTCTCTAATTTTAATAAATTCAAAAATTCATATTTTATGGCATAATTTACAACGATACTTTTCATTACTGCAACGCATTTCAAACCTTTTGCATTGCTTAAATAAATATATAATTGCGTGTTTTTCTTCCATTGTTGAAAGCTTAGAAAATATCTTACTGGATTTTATTTTCTTCTTTTATTTGATCAATTTTTCTCTGAAAGCTGTAAATGAAGTCCTCAAAATAGCAAGTAATCCATTAAACTGAAATATTATCTTTGCTATGTTTTAATTCTTTTTATCAGCGTGTTTTAAGCCAATTATCATGTTGCTGGACGTAAAATGTGCCGCGCCAATTTAATGTTGAAATCAAATGCGCATTTTATGTTAATGTGGACAAGGAACACAACAAGCGCAAGGCTACGAAAAGAACGCGGGTTAAATGTCTATAGCGATTTGAAGTTTAAAACTACTTTGTTAAGGGAACCATGAATATAAAATTATGCATAAGAGATTCAGTTGAAATTTTATTTCTAGCGATCAAGTTGGTCGCCGAAGGCGGCTAGTAGAACATAAATGTAGCCTGCAAAGAAACTTTTGAATTGGTTTTACACTCGCAACATATCAGACTTACATACTGGAATTAGATGCAAAATAGTAATAGATGTTCATGGCTTAACCGATAAAATCGTTATCCGAAACGGCATTCCCTCCTTTAGTTCTTTTAGCCGGGTTTGTACTTAGCAAAATATGTACCGAAGTTAATCAAACTCGATTTGCATGTAAAAGCCTCTCTTTTTTTCTTTTTTAAAATTGAATTAGAAAATAGAATTTCCCTTTTTTGCATTTTTATAAAAAATTTCTATTTCACAAATTGTTTCAACTTTCTTAAATAAGGTTATTCCATCGACAGCGGTTTCAGAATTGAATACAAAAATAGATTTAACAATGGGAAATATTGTCTAAAACAGAAATTAGCTACAACAAACGATAACATTATTGACTTTGGAGTATCCATTGTTCCATATCATTTTAGAGACATAGTTTTAAACAACGCTTTTTTCATAATCTAAATATCCAAAATCATTATTGCTGGGATTTATTCGAGGAAAACATCTTTTCTCGGTCATTTTGAAAAGTATTGCGGAAGGTTGTTTCTACTTCTGACGAAATCAAGTCATCCTTTGAAGTTTAAAGTCTTCTTTTTTAACACAGGTTAGTAACGAATATTTTCTGCAAACACTGGTCATTTTTTTAACATACTATGAAAAACTTCATTTAGAATTATTAAAAGTTCCTTAATTCTTCGGTATCCAAAAATTATCTGTAATCTCCATAGGCTTTTAAGCTTTTTTCCTTATCAAGGTAATTTGTAATATTTTCATACGTGAAAATTTAATTTGCTTCAAGACAATTCAATCCGTCAGGTTGATGAATTGTTATCATGTCTTTCCTGATAATTTCATTTCATTTAACTTGGGTTAGCAGGTACTTTCATTCGCAGTTTGTCAAAGCAATTCTCATCATGGTTTTATTTGCGTCTCGTTTATTCACGGTGAACAGCTCATTCCATACCGATACGGCAGTTCTTTTCCTCAAAATTTTAGTTTATCTTTGCTAAGTAGATAGTTATAGTCAGATTGCGTCAAAATAATTGATTTCATGATTTAATTTTAATCACGTTTATTTACCTGTGAATGGCTCATTTCGTACTGATGCAACGGATATCCGAAAGGCAAAAAATCACATTGAATTGAGTTTTTTCTTTTGGAATATAATTACCAAATGCATGATTTATATTCATGTGTAGAAAGAAGTTTTAGTACTTTATGTTTACCAGGGCTTCAGACAAAAGCCAACCAAATCTCATCGGTAACTCGCCGAATACTAGCGTTAATTCTCATCGCCAAACCATAAGGACGAATGACAACTCTAACAGAATTGCGCCAACATTCAAGCTTGGCAACGATTGGAACCTCGCCAACACAAAAGTATGTAAACGAAATATACAAAGAGAAAGTATTGTAATCGTCACGAAATTCGACCTCAAGTTTCAAACGTTCTCGACCTCCGAAAAACACATTTGTTGGTCTCTGGACATGAATGCCGAAAAACGCAATGAGGTACACTCATGAAATTTGGTAGGTGCCCTTTTCATTTGACTTTCAAATAAATCTGTTAATGAAAAGTCTGTCTGTTTGTCCGTCCACAGCCATGTAAAGACTATAACTCAAATACGCAAATAGTTAGATGCATGAATTTAAACATTATGAAATTATCTTTAGAATTGTAGATCTCCATCAAATTTCAGACTCAATGCGTCAAAGTATTGACTGTCTGTTGGTCTGTATATTTAAGATTATGTGAACGCGATAACTCAAAATAGAAACAACTTATACAAATGAAAGTTGGCATGTGGAATTGTTAATTATATTGTAGATGTGCATGAATTGTTGGACCCAATCTGTGGAAAAGAAGATACCCAAAATTTTTGTTATTTGAAATATTTTATTTTCTACACCGTAAAATAATAGTTGCGCGAACTGAAATTTGCGGAATTGCACATTTTTCTTATGGTCTTTAAGAATTTAATACAAATCATAACTCTTGAATGAAACTAATAACAGAAATAAAAAGAACATTTATCCATTCTTTACAAAAAGTGAAACGGGAGCAATGCTAGAAACTGGACACGTCTCTCATATAATTGATGGAGTTGTCGATCTTATTGAGATGATAGTCAATGAGTTTTCAAGGATGCGTGGGCAAATCTCTACCACAGAAGCCGAACCTCAGACACAGATCCACCAAAAATACAAAAGACACTTGCAAGTTTGACCGAAGGTCTCGGTTCAGTTGAAAAAGTTTTAAAATTTTGAAATAGATTTTATAAAGAAAGCTATTCCAGCTGTAAGACAAGAAATAAAAATATATATATCAATTTCCTAAGAGGAAATTTTATGTCAGGGCAAAAAAAATTAAGAATTGTCAGATTTTAATGAGTCATCTACACCGAAATATATCTGTTTTGTGAGACATTTTTGTTTTAATATGTGCTTAAGTGTATGAATATATTTAAAACTGCATTTTTCATTATATACTATCCTTCCAAACATTTGTTTGCCTAGCTACTTCCAGATATTAATTAAAATTTTCTATTAAATAAAAGTTAAACTAGAGTAAGTTGGGGGTACCCCCCCCCAACTTACTCTAATCCGACCTACCCGCACTTTGTCAGTCTTACTTATCGCGTAACTTCTGTGTATTGCTCTAGTGAAGCACAAAATGCGCCATATGGTGTTAACACAAGAGAAAGTCCTTTGATTAATACACTGAGGAGCCAGAAAAACTGATACACCTGCCTAATATCGTGTAGGGCCCCCACCAGCACGCAGAAGTGCAGCAACATGACGTGACATGGACTCGATTAATGTCTGAAGGTATCCTGGAGGCAATTCACACCATAAATCCTGGAGGGCAGTCCACAAATCCATAGGAGTGCGAGGTGGCGGAGATCTATTCTCAACAGCATGCAGCAAGGCATCCCGGATATCTTCAATAATGTTCATCTCTGGAGATTTAGGTGGCCAATGGAAGTATCTAAAGTCAGAAGAGTGTTCCTGGAGCCACTTGGTAGCAACTCTCGACACGTGGGGTGTCGCATTGTCCTGCTGGAATTGTCCCAATCCGTCGGAATGCACAATGGACATGAATGAGTGTAGGTGATCGGGCAGGATGCTTAAGTACCTGTTACCTGTCAGAGTCGTCTCTAGACGTATCAGGGGTCCCATATCACGCCAATTGCACACGTCGCATACCATCACAGAGGCTCCACCAGATTGAACAGTCCCCTGTTGACAAACAGGGTCTATGGATTAATGATGTCGTCTCCATACTCGTACATGTGCATCCGTCCGATACAATTGGAAACGAGACTCGTCAGACCAGGCAACGTGTTTCCAGTCATCAACAGTCCAATGGTAGTGTTGTCGGGCACAGGAGAGGAGTAAAGCTTTATGCCGTGCAGTCAGCAACGGTACACGAGTGGGCCTTCGGCTCTGAGAACCGATATTAATAACGGTCCGTTGAACAGGTCGCACGCTGACACTTGTAGATGCCCCATCATTGAAATCCGCGGCAATTTGAGGAAGTATTGTACGCCTGTCTCGTTTAAGGATTCGCGTCTGACATCAATGTCTTTTCCGGCCTCACCGATGGCGGAAATTTGATGTTTTACCGGATACTCGATATTCACGGTACACTCGTGAAATGGTCGTACGCGAAAATCCAAATTTCATCGCTACTTCGGAGATGCTATGTCCCATCTCTCGTGCGCCGATTATAACACCACATTCAAAGTCACTTAAATCTTGATACCCTGCCATTGCAGAAGCAGGAACCGATCTAATACATTTGTCAGACATCTGTTGTCTTATATAGGCGTTGCCGATCGCATCGGGTTACGATGATTGGTTGCATATCTCCGTTATTTGCATATGCACGCCTGTACCAGTTTTTCTGGCTCTTCAGTGTATTGGCTACTTACTAATAATTAGAAATCAGAATGAATCCGGAGCAAAAAGTCAAAAATTGTGATTTTTTTTCGGCTGATTCTGGATATCTGCTCAATTTTTTACCAAATAAGGTTGATACTTAAAGCAAAACTAATTCTTTGCTTACAATTAAAAAGAATGGATTTTATTCTACAAAGTAACTGTGAATCATAGCAAAATTATGCAGTAACTAGTGGAATTGCAGAGAGAAAATCATGAAGTTGTTACACACTTAAGTTAAATTCTTTTTTTCCCCGTGAAATAGCTAGATATTTTACGAAATATCTGAATTATACACTTTGATGACACATACAATGAAACACTTACATGTATTCACAAGGAAGTTGTAGTTTGGTATTCATTTAATTTTACATTTTCTATTTGTTCCTTTCATGAGGAAAGCTAAATATTTCATGATTTAGTTAAGCCCTCATTTAATGCTCTATTTTTATTCTAAACTTGAATTTGTATTGAAAATACGAGTATCTTCTCAATTTTCCAAGTCGTTGTTCGGATGTTTGTGTCTAGTTTTTATCTGAACCTATCTTTTATGTATCCAATCTATTTTTTAAATGCATGTATGAAAAATATAATTACATAAATTAGTACATTTCTTGAGAGTAATTTCAAATGCAGCATTTCTGAAAATTTAAACAATGAACTTCCTCAAGAAAAATGCAATTTAAATTGAATTAAAAAGCCAGCGGGAGTGATCTCCCCTAAACTTTCTCGTATAC